>CABHPQ010173774.1:0-60278 GCA_902168405.1 Peromyscus aztecus | reverse complement strand
ATTCTAAAGCATGGTGGCACACAGGAAGACACGGTGCTGAAGAAGGAGCTGAGTATCTGGATTCCACATCTGGATCCACAGGCAGCAAGAAGAGAGAGAGACACTGGGCCTGGCTTGGGCTTTTGAGACCTCAAAGCCTATCCACAGTGTCACACTTTCTCCAACAAGGTCATACCTACTCCAACAAGGACACATCCCCTAGTCTTCCCCAAGTGGTACCACTCCCCAGTAGCTAAGCATTTAAACATATGAGCCTAGGAGGGTCAAACCACCTCATTCTCCCCTATTCATGAAGAATCACATTCATCCAATTCAATAATTCTTAGAACCACATTTTCAAAAGAAACGCATTCATCTGAAAGGGAAAGAAATACAACTTAAAATACTGACAACTATATTTGTAATTTATAAAGTATGTACATACCCACTGGTTTTGTAGTTATACTGACATGTACTAAACTTAAAGATTGAATATTTAAAAAGAAGATGAAAGATCTTGACTCTAGTTAACAGGATCAATGACTGTGAATTTGGGGACACAGTTGCCCAAGAAAGAGATCACACAATTCAATTCCGGCCTACTTAGGCTGTTCTGAACTTTACAGAAATCTCTCTTCATTTTACAGCTCTAAGGAATCTTCTTGTTCAATAATTCAGTGTATGTATAAATATTTACAGCTAAATGCTTGTGTCCATTCAGTCACTTCCAGAGGGACAGGGACTTAAGAGACAATGTTTTCCCTTATAGCATCCTTTCAAAACTGTCCCAAAATCACTTGTTTAGAAGAACATGTAGGAACAACCCAAGAGGCAAGCTTTGGTTGTCATCAACCATTCCATCTCATTGGTACCTTAGTAACACTCTCCTCAGATGGGGTTCATGTGCAAGCAATCTTCTGCTGAGAAGCTCACACTAGTGTCCCTCAGGTCACAAGTCTTCTCACCCTTTGAGAGTAGAGGATAGGCCAGGCGGTGGTGGTGCACACCTTTAATCCCAGCACTTGGAAGGCAGAGTCAGGCGGATCTCTGTGAGTTCGAGGCCAGCCGGGGCTACAGAGTGAGTTCCAGGACAGGCACCAAAACTACACAGAGAAACCCTGTCTTGAACCCCTTCCCCCCCGTCTCCCCCCACCCCCCCCCCCCCCCCCCGCAAAAAAAAAAAGAGAGTAGAGGATGGATTTCAGAGTCAAGCTCTGGTTCTTCAATTTGATATAGCAGAAGAAAAATCCAAACACAACCTGACTAGGGAACCCGTTTTCTTTCTAGTCTATTGAAGTAATTTGACAAATGTCAATCATGTAGGTGTTCATTAAACAGGTTTCCCAGCTGTCTTTCCACATGCAGTACTTTGATGGAGAAGCCAGTCTTTGAATTCTATTCCATTCTGACAGAATTAAAATGGGCAGCAGTGGCATCCCAACAGAATTTCCTTTATAGTGGTTTAGAAGTTGGACGTATTTAGCCCTTTCAACATGAGTGTGTAAAGCATACACAATAAAAGCATAGTTAAATTGAAATTGAAAGAATGGTATGTTGATTTTTTTATACTAAAGCCAAAAGGATTATTGGAATGGAAAGTATTAAGGAGGCCCACAAACCATGAAGCTATGGTTGAAGCTTTCCCCTAAAAACAGACGATCAGACTTTCCAACTAAATAGTGGGGTAACCCGAAATGAAATTTCATACTCTGCCTTGACACCGATGCTTAAAATTTGTTGCAATTTATTCATTGCTTGATTAGCACTTTATCCATACTGCCATTGAAAACAATGGTTTTCCTTTATAGAGTAGTTCAACATTTTAATATACATAGAGCTAGGAGGGAGGGAGGGAAAGAGGGAGGAAGAGAGGGAATGGGGGAGGGAGGGAAAGAATACCATCCAATCATTTATTAATTCTTTCAACAGCTGCACACTGAGTATCTGCCGGCTACGAGACCCTGAAGTGTCAGCCCTGTCCCTAGACATTCAAGAGCAAGGCATCAAACCAGACACGAAAGCGTTAGAGAAACAGGTCATTAAAGTGATGAGCACCACGTGGAATTCAAACTCAGAACACATGCGGGACACACGGGAGATGGTTTAGATGAGGGTATCAGAGAGTTCAGTTCTGAGGATACAGCATCTATCTCCGCCTCCAAAAGAACAGTAAGTGCGCCACATCACGGAGGCCAGGACAGAACATTTCAAGCTGGGAGAAATGCGGTGTAAAGAGTCAAGAAAGCCTGCTGTATTGAGGAACTGAAAAATCTACCACGGCTACAGCTTGGAGCGAGGGGAAGGCAGCTGAAGCCTGACACAGAAAGGAACACCTGCTTAAACTGCCAGGAAATTCAAATGCAGCCCAAAGTAGGGCAGAGAAGAGGAGACATTGTGAAGAAGTTGTCCTCCGGCTTTCATTGCTAACTACTGAATTAAAGACTAATATATGTGTATGCAGAACTGATCCTTAAAAAAACAAACTGGCTGCTTGCTTCTAATCCATGCTGTTACTTCTCATTGGCAGGCAGTAGTTATTGAGCTCTGTACTGTGTTAGGGCTTTGTACACAAGCATGAACAGGGTATCTACTGCCTCGTCATTCATGCAGTTTACATGTCTGGGCAAGCAAGGCAAATACACAAACATGACGGATCAGCACTGGGACATGTAGTCTTTCCACAGCAGGGGCCATTGCACAGAGCAGAAACGGTGAACAGGGCCACCAAAGGGTGGGCAAGGCCACAAGAAGATGGGACAAAAGTCAAGGCTCTAATAGCAAAGGAAACATTATCCCTCACTCATAAGACATAAACCCAGGCTGGTCAGCTGGAGTAGAGGACTACTGTGGTAACACCACATCAGCACCGGGCAGAGAAAATTCCACTCTGCTTATCAACTGCCAAAAGCATTTCATTTTCTTCCTCTCATGAAATGGAAGTATTACTGACTTCAAGAATCATGCAGCTTAGAGTTTGGGAAAGTCTTGTTTTGTTTCACTTTGTTTTAAGAAAACAATTTATGTTTTAAGAAAACAATGAGGTATTATAACTGCAAGACAAAATGTTCGACGAGTGAACGTCCAATTATTTGGCTCTGGGTGTTTGCACGTGGGAGAAACTGTGGTTGTAAGCATGCCTAGAACCAGCACCCCTTGAATGAGGAAGTGAGTCTTGCTGTTAGTAAACTGTCTTCATCCCCAACCACAGAAGCAGAGGCTGACAACAAATTTGATTTACAAAGTAAATATAAATTTTGCAGTTGGGCTCAACCTGTTGCTTTCTTAAAGGAAACACATTTTAGTTCCCATTGTGAAAACCTCAGTGCTTTTAAGAGGCTTAGGACCCAAACACAGTGTCTTAAAAGCAAATAGTATGAATTAATTGTGTCTTCTGGTTACAAAAACATGTTCAGAATGAAAACGGCATGTGACTGACGGATGCCAAGTGTGTGCACAGTTCTCTTTTCCATGTGCCCTGTCATGTTCATGATAACATGACAACAGAAGACGGTGGGGCTCACTCCAGCAGAGGAACAGCCAATACTCCACAGCCAAATAGAGATTACTAAAAACATGACAGATTAATTGAATCAATTCTTTTTTTTTTCTTTTTCTTTTCTTTCTTTTTTTTTTTTTTTTTGGTTTTTCAAGACAGGGTTTCTCCGTGTAGTTTTGGTGTCTGTCCTGGATCTCGCTCTGTAGCCCAGGCTGGCCTCGAACTCACGGAGATCTGCCTGGCTCTGCCTCCCGAGTGCTTGGATTAAAAGCATGCACCACCATCGCCCAGCCGAATCAATTCTTTAAAATTTTATTTTATCTACGTGATAAAATGAATGTTTTGCCTGCTTGTACGTATGTGCACAGAGCAGGTTTGAGAATTTCTTTATGGCCAGGCGTTGTACCTAAAGGTAGAGGAAGGCTAAGGTAATGTTTTTAGGCTTTAGGAGTTGTTTGGGGGGAAAGGGGTTCTCCTTTCAATGACCTGGCTTGGGGACAGGAGTTCCTGTTACTATGATTTGCTTCAGGGGATAATAAGAGTGACAGATGGGAAGGCAGGAGGTCAGTGAGGCATCTCTCTGAGATGGCTCCTAAGGCCTTCCAAGATCCTTCAGAGGTCAGTGAGGCATCTCTCTGAGATGGCTCCTAAGGCCTTCAAGGTCCTTCAGTTCAAACTCTCAGCATACCAGAGCTCAGAGCCCCACACCTTGAGACATTGTTTCCTGAGAGATGGTTCATCCCTATTATGGATATTCCAGAATTTTCTCTATGCCATCTGATTGAAGTAGTATCAGCTGACTTTGGAAAATACTGGCATATTAGTTTAATTTAGAGTTTTATTTTATTTTATGTGTTCATGTGTTTTGCCTGCATGTATGTCTGGGTACCATATGTATGCCTGGTGCCCACGTAGGCTAGAAGAGGGCATTGGATACCTTGGAACCAGAGTTACAGATGGTTATAAATTCCCATGTGAGAGCTGGGAATGAACCCAAGTCTCCTGGAAGAGCATCCAGTGTTCTTTCTAGCCCCTAGAATTTTCTTAAAGTAAGGTCCAATCTTAAAACAAAAATCCCTGGGCTGGAGAGATGGCTCAGAGGTTAAGAGCACCGACTGCTCTTCCAGAGGTCTTGAGTTCAATTCCCAGCACCCACATGGTGTCTCACAACCATATGTAATGAGATCTGGCACCTTCTTCTGTGTACATAATAAATAAATAAATCTTTTTTTAAAAAATCCCTGTACATTAAAAATAAGGCAATTTAATAGAACTCTTCATTTAGCGAAACAATAATGCACAAAGCAAGGTATTTTATAAAATGTGGTTCCAAACTGGAACAAGAATGAAAAGTACCGATACACAGCTCAAGATGTTGGCTTCTGTCCATCATAAGGGAAGCTGAAGGAACCTGCTACAATGATCTTTGTTCATGCGTTTCAGAGGACAAAGTTATACTCAAATGTTAACGCTGTGTGTGCACCATTTGGCACTAGGCCATGGCAACCAAGGATGGGAATTTCACTTTATTTTAAATAAACATTTTTGTTTGTTTGTTGATACAGGGTCTCTCTGCGTCATTCTGGCTGTCCCAGAGCTTGCTTTGTAAACCAGGCTGGCTTTGAACTCACAGAGATCCTCTTGACTTTGCCTCTTGAGTGCTGGGATTTAAAGGTGTGTGCCACTACGAAGATGGGAATTTTATTTATTTTTTATTTTATAATTTAATTTAATTTTACATATCAGCAACGGATTCCCTTGTTCTCCCCTCTGCCCCCCCCACCTTCCCCCCAGCCCACCCCCAATTCCCATCTCCTCCAGGGCAAAGACTCCCCTGGGGATTGAGTTCAACCTGGTAGATTCAGTCCAGGCAGGTCCAGTCCCCTCCTCCCAGGCTGAGCCAAGCGACCCTGCATAAGCCCCAGGTTCCAAACAGCTCATGCACTGAGGACAGGTCCCGGTCCCACTGCCTGGATGCCTCCCAAACAGATCAAGCCAATCAACTGTCTCACCCATTCAGAGGGCCTGATCCAGATGGGGACTCCTCAGCTATTGGTTCATAGTTCATGTGTTTCCATTCATTTGGCTATTTGTCCCTGTGCTTTTTCCAATCTTGGTCTCAACAATTCTCACTCATACAAACCCTCCTCTTTCTCGCCAATTGGACTCCTGGAGCTCCACCTGGGGCCTGGCCGTGGATATCTGCATCCGGTTCCCTCAGTCATTGGATGGGGTTTCTAGCACGACAATTAGGGTGTTTGGCCATCCTATCACCAGAGTAGGTCAGTTCGGGCTGTCTCTCAACCATTGCCAGTAGTCTATTGTGGAGGTAGAAGATGGGAATTTTAAATCAGTGTTTATGTTCCAGAGTTCTCTGCAATGTCAACGTGAGGTTCTATGGATTAGATAAACTATAATATAAATGAACTGAAACTAGTTTGCCTGAAGAAGACAATAGGGGAGATGACCCCCTCCCCGCCCTGCTCACAGTTTTTGGAGCATGTTTCAGTTTGCAAGACATCCTGCAAAGCTTGACCACACCAGATAAATACGGCACGTGCACTAGCTAGATCACTCTGTGGACCCTTCCTCCATGGGAAATCAATGCTGGTCCAGTTTTTGAGAGAGGCTGAACCATTCAGAAGTTTAGAGAATGAGAACTGACTCAAAAGGAAGCCCTGAGACAGACGGTGGCCCTTGCAAACTGAACAGGAAACAGAAATTATGAGTCAGCAGCGGAAGTTGGTTAAGTGAGCCCCCAGAGGAAAACGAGCGGATGTGCATAGATGCCGAGGCGAGCTGTGCCCCACGGTGCTGAGTGGCTCTCCTCCTCATTCCAGTCCACGTCCCACATGTGTCCTTACTGCCGTCTAAGTCAATGAAGAGATGGACACTTGCCTTGGGGTCGTGGTAATACACTTTCTGGTGCTCCCTGTAAACAAGCTAGCCTTAACCACACACTGGTCCGTCGCCCATCCTCATCTTGTGCTGGTCTCATCAGCATCAGAGAATGACGTCCTGTGGGTTTAAGACAGGACATTCCTGGCCCCCAAATGGAGCTTCTTATTGAGAAGACCGTTGAAATTCTTGCTGGTCTCTCACAGAAGTCTTGATTCAGCAGCTGCAAATGCAAAGTCCGGAAGAAAGAGATCAGTGGGTTCTCAACCTGTGGGTCACGACCCCCACGGGGGTCTCATATCAGATATCCTGTATATTAGATATTTACATTGTGATTCATAACAGTAGCAAAATTACAGCTACAAAGTAGCAACAAAAGTAATGTTATGGTTGGGGGGAGTCACCACAACATGAGGAACTGTAGTAAAGGGTCACAGCATTAGGAAGGTTGGAAACCACTGAAATTTCAGATGAAAGAAATCAAAGGAAAAGGGACATTAACAGGTAATTATCATGGGGAACACTGTCTTGGGACTGTCACTACTCAATCAGCAGATATTTCTGGAAGATTCAACGGAGGGAAAAGAACAAAGGAGGAAGGTAACCCTGACAAAAACGGCTGTCCTGACGGAACACACTGACTAAAGAAAACCGAACAAACAAAGCAATTGAGTAAAATGAGCAGTTTTTTTTTTTTTTTTCCCCTAAAGAGCAAAAATCAGACAACCAGGACACAAAGCTGGGCTGGAGGAAAGGACGTGGGAGCTGTTAGGGGCGTGGCCAGGGGAGCTGCTGCTAGGATAACTTTAACATCAGCAGCCAAGAGAAGGGCACTCTCCCTATAGGAACTCGAGGGAAGAACTTTCGAGACAGAGCAAACAGAAAGTGAAAAAGCCCACGCAGGGGGTTGCCGGCAATGCTCGAAAGTGCAATATGGCTGCCGTGGAGACAGCTAGAGAGCAGAGTCGAGCCAGGTTACAGGTCAGGTTATAGGTCACTGTACGGGCTCTGGCGTTTACCTGGAGTCCACAGGAAGCCACCTACGTTTCAGATTAAGAGTGACAGGACCAGATCCACATGCTAAGAAGATCACACTGAATGATATGTTGAAGGTAGATGGGAGGAGAAAGAATAGAAGTTGATGCATTCAGAGATTTTAATAATTCTGGGAGAGATGATGGTATCGGACCAGGGTGGTATAGTCTCGAACATGGCAAGTGGTTGAATAAAGACAAAACAAGAAAAGACTTAGTCTCAGATGTGGTATTAGAAAGGAAAAGGAGAATTGGACATGACTCCCTATTGTTTGAGACAAGGTCTCTCTACATAGGCCTGGCTGTCCTGCAACTTGCTATGTAGATCAGGCTGGCCTGGAAGAAATCTGCCTGCCTCTGCTTCCCTGAGTACGGGAATGAAAGACGTGTGCCACCATGTCTGGCTAGAATTCCTTTTTTCAAAAGTGGGGAAGATTAACGGGAAAGATGAAGGGATATGTTTTGGACAGGTAAAGTTTTATATGCCTAAGTAGAAAGGTCATTAATTAGTTGGATTATGAATCTAAAGTTGAATGAACAGTCCGGAGTAAAAAAACGTCAATGTAAAAGTTGGCAGCATATAAATAGAGTCCAGATAGTTTAAAAGAAATCCGTTTTAGTCCAAGTGGACAGCTGTAATGAGACAACATAGCCTGGATGCCTTATAAACAATGGAACTCACGTCTTGAAGGTGTAGAGAGTAGATCCAGCGCCTGGTGAGGGCCTGTTTCTTCACTCTGTGACCATACCTTCTCAGTGTCCTCAGCTGTTAGCAGATGTCAGACAGCTCTCTGGGTCTCCTTCACATGGGCACTGATCTCCTGGGAGGGCACCACCCTCATGACCCAGTTGCCTCCAGAAAGGCTGACTTCCAGGGCTCCCCCGTGACAGGCATTTTTAGGGTAATGAAGGGAATATACTCAGCTCATAGGAGGGTCAACAACTTCCGCACTTAGAGTCTTGCATCAATTAAGACACAATCCAGGCTGCGAGAGGGGGCACACTCCTTTAACCCCTGCACTCAGGAGGCAGAGGCAGGCAGATCTCTGTGAGTCGAAGGACAGCCTGGTCTCTTTAGAGAGTTCCCGGCCAGTCAGGGATATTTTGTCTCAAAAACAAAATAAAGAAAAAGAAAATAAAAGATCCAACCCATCAGTCTCGGTGAAAAATGCAAATAACATTGTGCATAGAAGACAAAGGATCACACCTCTACCATCCATGGTGGTGCGGCTGAGAGCCAGCTGATGAACGGCTGCCACAGGTTTGTCTTCTGAAAATGAGAACAACGCTGTCTTAGTGACCACAACATTTTAGGGAAGGAAAGCGGAGTTCCCGGGCTACAGTTTCGCTTTTTCGTTTTTTTTTTCTGTGACTGAAATCGGCATAACTGTGAAGTAATAGTTTCGTTCGTTGTGGAAATATTCTTTGTAGTTCCAGAAATTGTTGAAAAGCAAAAACCTTAGTGAAGACCGAGTTAGTGCTGAAAACTGGTGATAATTAAGAAGGCTGTGTAAACTCGAGAATTTACAAATTAGGATATGTGTTGTATAGTATTTTAGAGGACACAGGGCCTTAGTCAGCATATAAAAGATGTTGTTTAGGGGTTGGGGATTTAGCTCAGTGGTAGAGCGCTTGCCTAGCAACCACAAGGCCCTGGGTTCAGTCCTCAGCTCCAGGAAAAAAAAAAAAAAGATAAAGATGTTGTTAGACAATTTTTGTTATTGTTTTGTTTTTGAGACGGGGTCTCTCTATGTAGTCTTTGCTGTCCTGGAACTCGCTATGTAGACCAGGCTAGCCCCGAACTCACAAATATCTGTCTGCCTCTGCCTCCTGAATGCTGGGATTAAAGGTGTGCACCACCATGCCTGGCCTGTTCAGGCAACTTTTTATCTTAAACAGAAGGAGGTTGGTACTAGGCACTACTGTGTAGTTAAAGAATTAACAGTTTAATATCAAGGGTTCTAGTCATGCAAATTTAAAACAAAAGACACAACACTATATTCAATAATTACTATAAATTATAAGATATTTCAAGTATATGACCATAAGGAAACTATTTTTATGTACCTTGGTGCTTTGCCTGCTTGTATGTCTGAGTGAGGGCATCAGGTCCCCTGGAACTGGAGTCACAGATAGCTAGCTATGAGCTGCCAAGTGGGTACTGGGAATTGAACCTGGGTCCTCTGGAAGAGCAGCCAGTGCTCCTAACACCCGAGCCGTCCCTCTAGCCCCCAGGAAACTATTTATAAAGTAATCTATTTTAAAATGATAATATTTTGACTTTTTACCCATTTTAGTATGCTATATATTGCTTAGCCTCTCCAAATCTGTGCTATCATTCCCTGTTACAATTCCCAGCCCAATGCCTTCAGTAGACTTCAAACTCATGAGTTAATGTAAAGTACTCATTCCTAAAGCTTTGTCTACATGTCATACCTTTCAAAAGGGAGAAAGACATCCTAATAAACCCCAAGCAAAGTTTACTTTCTTAAACTTAAAAAAGTTAACTACTATTTGTGAATTTGTTGCTAGAGTTTTCCTGCCTGGCCCACAGTCAGGACAAATCTCTCTCACCTGCCAGTCTCACAGCCACTCAGACCCAACCAAGTAAACACAGAGACTTATATTGCTTACAAACTGTATGGCCGTGGCAGGCTTCTTGCTAACTGTTCTTATATCTTAATCCATTTCTATAAATCTATACCTTGCCACGTGGCTCGTGGCTTACCGGCATCTTTACATGCTTCTTGTCCTGGCGGTGGCTGGCAGAGATTCCCTCTGCCTTCCTGCTCTTTTAATTCTCTCTGTTAGTCCCGCCTATACTTCCTGCCTAGCCACTGGCCAATCAGTGTTTTATTAGCAACACATTTGCCATACAGAACATCCCACAGCATGAATTCATCATTTTAGCTATGAATCTACATAAATTAGTATTTGCGTATATCAGCACCCATGGGTTTTAATGCGGTTTCACTAGCAACCAATACACTCAATTGGTTTACCTGAAAAAGTCATAATTTTTCCTTGACTTTTGAAGGCTATTTTTGACTGCTTACAGAATTCTAAGTTGGCAAGCATTTTCTTACATCATACCAAAAGTGTTTTCCCCACCCCTTTGGAAATAATGTATGATAATAATTGGTGTTTTGTTATGTTTTTGTCTTTGTTTTAAACAGTTTGGCTCCAATGCGCTGATGTGTTAGGGTTTTATAGAAATAGTGAATCTTTGGCTTAGTGGCTTATATCACTTTCAGAAACTTTGTAGCCAGCACCTTTTCCACTGTACTTACCTCCCTCTCTCCTTCATCCCTTTCTGGGGCTCTAGTTACCACATAGGCAAGAACTTTGCATCACTTTTTGTACGTCTTTTGTCCACTCGTGTTTTCCATCAGACTGACCGGCCAGCAGCAATAAGCACAGCTACTCTCTGTCCTGTTATTAAGATCATTTAATGAAACCTTAGTTTCCCTTTGTATTTTCAGTCATAATTTCCAAAGGACTGTTTTATATGTTTCAGATTTTTAAAACCTAATTTCTTTAATCTGTCGGTCACGGTCACTTTAGAACCCTATCTGAGGACTCTAATGTACAGATTACCTATTACATTTCTATTGCTTTTGCCTTTTTCCTATTTCCTGGGGTGCCTGGTAATTTTTCATTCGACATCAGTTACTGTATGATAAATTATAAGGGCTTTGAATGACATCACCCTTAGAAAGGAATTTTTGCCATTGAAAGGTAAGAGACGTTACAAGCTGTCTTGATCCAGTCAGGGGTTAAGATGATCGCAATCCACAACGTTCTCAGAATGCTGAAACCAGTTTTCAAATCTTTCAAACACTGCGAAACTACTGGAAGCTCTTTCTGTTTTCTTACCTCCTAGCTTCCACTTTCTGCTTTTATTGCTTATATTTTCACACTGTCAGCTGAAAAATCACCCCAAGGGACAGAGCTGGAGACTCATCTTGCTTCTCTGTACTAAATCCATGTTCCTGAACCCCTACCTCACAGTAATTTCGAAATCCAGTGTTTGTCTGCCCAACTTCAAGTTCAGGGACCTCACGAAAGTCTAACCAATTGGTTCTCAACCCATGGGTCGCAAACCTTTGGGTCAAATGACCCTTTCATAGAGGTTGCCTAAGACCATTAGAACACACAGAGATTTACATTACAATTCATAACAGTAGCAAAATTACAGTTATGAAGTAGTAACAAAATTAATTTTATGATTGGCAGTCACCACACCATGAAGAACGGTATTAAGGGGTCGCAGCATTGGGAAGGTGGGCTAACCCTTCCCCATTGCTTTCCTCTCACTCTTGTAGTTTGAGTTTTCCTGCCTGGCCCACGGTCAGGATAAATCTCTTTCACCTGCCAATCCCACAGCCGCTCAGACCCAACCAAGTAAACACAGAGACTTACATTGCTTACAAACTGTATGGCCGTGGCAGGCTTCTTGCTAACTGTCCTTATATCTTATATCAATCCATTTCTACAAATCTATACCTTGCCACATGGCTCGTGGCTTACCGGCATCTTTACAAGCTTCTTGTCCTGGCGGGGCGACTGGTCGAGCCTCCCTCTGCCTTCCTGTTCTTTTTATTCTCTCTGTTAGTCCCGCCTACACTTCCTGCCTAGCCACAGGCCAATCAGTATTTTATTAGCAACACATTTGTCTTACAGAACATCCCACAGCACACTCTGTCATGTGTACGTTAGGGATTTGGGTGTCAGACCCCACAGTGAGGAAGACTGGCTACATCAGTACAGATCTCTGACTTCCAGAATTGGCCCTATTGATCCTATATTAATCTATAGCAATCTTAGCTGTTCTCCGAAGCCTCCAAAAGTCATTCTTTAAAATAGACACTGAGTTGGGGCCAGTGAGATGGCTCGGTGGGTAAGACAGTGGCTTCCAAGGATGATGAACTGAGTCTGCTCCCTGGAAACCACATGGCAGAAGGAGAGAACCAACTCCTCCACTTGTCCATTGACCCCCCACGTGTGTGCCACAGCACCCAGACACACACACACACACACACACACACACACACACACACACACACACACACGAAATAAATACATGCAGAACAGTTGTAAAATACGTATGTACTTGATACATTTCAGCATCTTTAAGTTTATAATACTTATCAATCCTGTTTATTTTTCATGTATCAAGCTCAAAATCCATTTTCGCTTTGTAAATTCTACATTCAAAATAACTTTCTTGATTAACTGGCTTATTTCTAAAGTTAACAACAAAACCATTGTGATCTTCAATGAATGTCTCACATACATTTTATTCAAGTTACATTATTTTATCTACTGTCAATTTTATTTTCTCAGAAAAATTTAAGCCCTGAACATCTGCCCTTACCTTCCATAATTTCATAACATATTCTGCTTTTACAGAGAACTGAGGTTCAGACTCTTCTAGGGTGCTATAAATATTCTATTTGTATGAGATTAATATTCAGTTATTTATTACATTTTTCATATAAGTAGTTTTCTCAGTGAGATGTGCAACAAATAATTTCATGGTTATTTCTATAATTTTGTGGTTATAGAGCTTTTAAGAAAACTACTAAGTTCATGAAGTTTTCCTCAGACTTGGAGATCTTTTATGTCAGTAGAAAGTATGGGGGAAATAATTTAGCATTGTGTGAGGCAGAAGCTGCTGTGAGGCCTAAAATCTCCTTTCTTCAAAGAAAGCCTTACACATGAGGAGTACTGCTGTCTGCCACACAGGCGACTTAAACACAATACTGCAGTTCTGTTGGGATCCAGATTTATTCTCCGGCATGAACATAAAGGCTTTGTTATTTTAACCAAGAGGAACTCTCTGAATGCAACTACTTAAGAGTTCAGCCAAAGCTGGGTGGTGGTGGTGCAGGCCTTTAATCCCAGCACTCAGGAGACAGAGGCAGGTGGATCTCTGTGAGTTCAAGGCCAGCCTGGTCTACAGAGCGAGTTCAGGACAGTCAGGGCTACACAGTAAAACCCTGTCTTGAAAAAAAAACAAAATAAAACAAACAAACAAACAAACAGAAAAAAGAGTTCAACCTAGTTGAAGGAAGGTAGAGAGAGTATAGAGAGAGGATTGAGTTCTCTAGGCTAAGGTCTTCAGTTGCCTCCTTTACTTCTTAATTTTCTTTAATTTTAATTCTTTTACTTCTTTGTTTTAAAATATTTTAATTGAAATAGAATTACATCACTTCTCTCCCCTCCTTTGCCTCCCTCCAGCCTCTTTCAGCTACCTACACACGTACATACACACACACACACACACACAATCTGCTAAGTTCTTTTGTTGCTTGTGTGTATATGGTTTCAAGGCTGACCAGCCCGCATTGGATGACCAGTAAGAGGGCTCGTCCCTGGAAGAGCAGAATTCTCCTTCTCCTAGCAATCAATAGTTGCCTGCAGTTGTCTGTCTAGGGGTGGGTCCCTGTGAAATCCCTCCCTTCCACAGAAACATACTCACTGATACTGCTGTTGCTCCAGTCTTGATCATGCAGCCATTTCTACGAGTGATGGTTTCACAACAGACTTCCTGGGATTCTGGCTCTCACAATCTTCCCGACTCCTCTTCCCTAATATTCCTGAGCCATAGATTCAGGAACTGTGATGAAGATATATCTGTTGTGGCTGGGCCCCCCATGAACCATCGATCTCTGCATTGTGTCCAGTTGTGGTTTTCTGTGATGGTCTCCATTTGCTGTAAAGGGAAGTTTCTATGATGAGGGATGGTAGTTACACTTATCTGTGGGTATAAGGTTAAGATTTGGAATGTAGTCATGACTTAATGCTGGTCTAGCAATCAAAGTGGCAGTAGTAGATTCTTTTCTAAGATCTAACAAGATATCATGAATTGCTTCAGTTTAGCAGTCTTAGCAGCCCAGGATGAAAGTGTAGGCAGATTCCATGTCTGGTGTGGACTCAAAGGACAGCCATCTTGCCACTGTACTCTCACATGAGAGGAGGAGTTTCCCTCCAAGTCCTTGCAAAAGGGCATTTCCACCTGAAATTATATAGTCTCCATATTGCCTAATGACTTCCTAAAGGCCTAGCCTCCCAATGCCACCTTAGAGGAAATACAAACAGAGAATAGTGAGCAAGGGCACACGTCTGTCCAATGAAATTATGGCATATTATGTGAACAAAACTTCCCTGTGCCCTTAATGTCCTTAATCTCGTGCAGATTCTGTCCTTGGTAGCGCTCTGAACTCTTTCTGCAGCCTTCTACAGATCTAGCTTAGAGCTTTGGGCACCAAGGCTCTTAGCTCTGGAATTCTTATTGGCCTCCATACCAGGGCTGCTGCTACCAGAGCCAGAATACCTGACTTCTTTTTTTTTTTTTTTTTGGTTTTCAAGACAGGGTTTCTCTGTGTAGCTTTGCGCCTTTCCTGAAACTCACTCTGTAGCCCAGGCTGGCCTCAAACTCACAGAGATCCACCTGCCTCTGCCTCCCGAGTGCTGGGATTAAAGGCGTGCGCCACCACTGCCCGGCAATACCTGACTTCTTGTGCAACCATCCCAGCCTATTCTACTTTTGATAAAGATTCCAAGTAGGCAGAGACACCACTCAAGTGAAGTCTTTATCAGCGCCCAATGTTGCAATACCAGGGGACACAGCGGGGTAGAAGCTACCCAGACTTATCTGAATAAAGTGGTCTGTTTAAAAGGCCAGACGAGGGCCTCAGATGCCTATGTCCTGTCTAGTCCCACCATTCATAGTTCCACAGATGCACAGCTTCCAATTCCAACAGTTCCAAGCCCTACAAGGACCTATGACAAGTTCCCATTGAGCCAATGACAGGATTTCTGCTGAGTCACAGCAGGAGACGTTGCAGAGTTCACTAAGGTTTGTCCAGCCTTGTCATCTATAGTCTTCCAGAGCTGGTACAGATCCTGCAGAAAGAGGTCATGGCTGGAGCATGGTCTCCCAGAGCAGGCTTTCTTGGCTTCAGTTGCAGTCATGATCGCAATGGTTCTTGAAGCTGAGGTAATGACTCTCGGATGCTGGGGAAAAATCTTTTTCTACACTGTCAAGATGTGTTGCTCTCAGTGGTTTAATAAAAAGCTAAATGGCCAATAGCTAGGCAAGAAGAGGTCAGGAGGGACTTACCAACAGGGAGAGAGTCTGCGGATGGAGAAGGGTGGAGTCGCCAGGAGACACAGAGAGAAGCAAGGTGAGCATGCCATGCTGAGAAAAGGCACTGAGCCATGGTGATAGAACTTAGATAAGAAATATGGGTTAATTTAAGTTGTAAGAGCTAGTTAGTAACAATAAAGGCTGAGCATTTATAATTAATAATAAGTCTCTGTGTGGTTATTTGGGAGCTGGCTAGAGGGACAGAAAAGTCTGCTTATGCCTCAAGGGCCAGTGAACCTTATTTGGGAAGCTGGGATGCTCCCTATTCCAGGCAGCCATACAGGGCAGAGAACATGTCAGCTGTCAATCAAGCAAGCAGCTGACTGGCCCACACCTGTCATTTAAAATATCACTTAAAATATCAAAGGATGTTTATAATAAAAATCTAGGGAATTAACATTAACTGTGTTTAACAGTGCCCAAATTCTATGTAAATTTTTTTTTAGAGAGAGTTGGGTCATTTTGTGATTCAGGTTTGTAGAATTTTAAAGCAATACATACCTGAAAATGAATATTTTAAACTAACTATAAGAAAGGCATAAGGAAGATCTGCCTGTTTTCATATTAGGACATACTGATACACACAATAACATAATAACACAGTTCAGTCATTAGATTTCGTTTTCCAATTAGTTTCAGTGTTATTTTGTTAAAAGAATCTGTACCTTATTTAACTTTGATTAGTATTGATTTGTCATTTGTGTTTACTGGAGACCTGATTGTGTTGATTGCTCCAGTCCAGGATGCGCTGTCTCCTGACTCCCTGTGTTCACCAAATATCCACTCAGTTAGGAGAGAGGATTATTCTCTTTCGTCAGCTTCGTTGTGTTTGTCCCTGAAATATCTTTGTCCCAGCTTCTCCTTGTCAGGCCGTTTCTTCTCTCTGTGTCCTTGAAAGCTCTTGTGCCCTTTTCCGTGGCTTACACCCTGAGCTCAGAGGAAAGCAGGGAAGCGCTCGGGAGTGGCATGCATTAGCTTCGTTTTTGTTCTTTTTTAACAATCTGCCACCAAGTGGGGGCTTTAAAACAACCAACTTACTACTTCACAGTTCAGGGGGATTAAAAGTCCAAATCGAGTTTTATGGGGTCTGAAGTCAAGCTGTTAGCAGAGCTGCATCTCCCCTGAGGCTGGAGAGAACAGTGTTTGGTTGCCTTTCCCAGCTTCCAAGGCTTCTATGTTGCTTGGCTCAGGAGCTCACACCATCACACACTCCACTTAGATCAACAAATCTGCCGTTCTGATTCTCAGCCCACCTGGCTCATGTGTAAGGACTCTGTGATTAGTGGGCCTGCTCAGATAATTCTAGATGATTCTCCCTCTCACAATCCTTAACTTAATCACATCTGCAAGTCCCTTTCTCATGTAAAGTAACAGATTCATGAGCTGCCCCACAAGGACATGGACATCTTTGAGGTGACTGTTTTCTTCTTAGAGATCTTGTGCCCAGACTATTCCTAGAGCAGAAACTTTGACAGATATATATATAAATCTGCTTTGGCAAAGTGTGGGAATATGTTCTCCAGAAAAATCGGGAAACCAGGGTATGGCTGTGAATTAGAAAGGAAGGCTTGTTTCTTTTAGACAGGATATCACTACATACCTCTGGCTGTCCAGGAACTCACCGTGTAGACCAGGCTGGCCTTGTACTCACAGAGAACCACATGCCTCTGCCTCCAGGCCTGAGGAAGGCATTTTTTAGGGTGAATGGGCTCATGGACATGTCAGCTTTGGACACACCAGTTACCACATTTGTGAAGACAACCTAAACCAGGGTTCCAAAAGAGCCACCTAAAAGTGTATTTCAAACTTTGCGAAAACAAATAGCAACAGCGAGAACACAGTGGCCTCGGAACCAGTCTCTGCCACCGCCTGTGTGCCATGCCACATTTCACCTTCAGTGATTCTTAAAAGAAACCCGACACTAACTAGCCCAGCCCAAGGGACAGGGACTGAATCATAAACCACGCTGGAGATAAACCAGGAAATAAAAAACAAACAAACCCTGGTTTATCCAAACGAAGAACGGTGGTGGAAATCTGCACCAGGAGCCCCTTCATCGGGGTTTGCATTTTGAAGAGGACCAAACGTGGTGAAGAATCTCACAGCCCACCAGCTGCTTTTCTTTGAAAGGAGATTTCCCTGGCGATACCTACTGAAGCGTGGGCAGACTTCTCTCTTGCTGCGTCATAGGACATTCCCATCCACCCCCTCCTTTTGTGGGCGTGTGTGTGTGTGTGTGTGTGTGTGTGTGTGTGTGTGTGTGTGTGCAGTTTCTTGCTCACTGTAAGAACACAGCCCTGCTGCCTGTTCCTGCTGCTGCTGCCCTGACTCTCTGCCATCTCTCTCCTCTCTTTTCTCTTCCTGCTTAGGTCCCTTCCTTCTGGTAAGTGTGGCAAACACTCCTGCAAAGCCCTGCGAAGTGCAGCCTGTAGTCTGTAGTGCTCAAAACTTGTGGATGCCAGTGAATGGTGACAGACTTTCCATTGTTCAACTTCTAAAGACAACATGTCGATCAGGAAGGGACTGTGTGTGTGTGTGTGTGAGCAGCCGCAGGGATCTCTAGGACAGGGCAACTGGTTTCTCCTCACAGGAGGGGCGCAGAGCCAATAAAGTTTCTAAAAGACAGATTTTAGAGTTTCTCCGCTAGAAAATAAATTACTATAGAAAAGGGATCATTTAAAGTTCTTTGGCTTTGTTTGTATTTGTTTTTCCTTCTTGTTTAATTTGTTCTGGGGGCTTTTTTAAGGCAGTAAATTGTCCTGTGAAGAAAAGGCAGCTTACTCTGTTTGAAAAGGAAGTTGGGGTTTGGGGATATAGCACAATAGTAGAGCATTTCAGGTTCTGATGGGTGAATGGATCACACACACACTTCCATGTCTCCTAACCACAGAAACATGCCTCGGGACTGTTTGAAACAGCTGCCTTGAAGTTTACTTGACTTCAGATTTCATCCATTGATGATCTCCCCTGCCCTTACAAGCTCACATATGGGTTCAAACCAGTAAATGTTCCCTATTTTCAGTCTGACTTAGCCCCTATTCCCTCGACTTGAGGGATGGAGGGCTAAATGTCAGGACTCATTTTAGAAGAGCTTAAAATAACCTCTGACTGGACAGCAGGTGACACGTGTCTTTCTCTGCACTCGGGAGAGGCAGGAGTTATATATAGATGAGAGCGTAGTAAGGAGAGGTCAGGGTAGAAACTGCCGTGATGGAGACATTGCCACATTATGTGATAAGAGGTTGATGATGAACTAGAACTAGTGAACTTCCTTCTAAGTCAGCGAAGGCTGAATGAGACCCACAGGTGGGTGGGGGTGTCTGTCGTACGCTGGATTTTCCACTCTCTTGGCGTTCAAGTGTTCTGACACCTACCGCCCTAAAAATGGGACAAGGAAGCTGTGCCGTTTGGAGCACAGCATGTTTTTGTTTTTACTTTCATGCCAGCACAGCAAAACCTGTGAAGCTTGAGGATTTCGCCATATTTTGAAGCTGCTAATTAGCGGCATCATTATTAAATTCTATTTGCAAACAAAATGTACCAGAACTTAAAAAACCTAAGCCAAATCTATCCACCCCTCGAAGGGGTAAGCGCAAAGCCTGGGTTCTTTAGTGCAATGTATTGTATTGCTCCATATTTCCCAGAGTCCGTATTATATCTGGGTGGTGGTGTTGTTGCTGCGGTGGATGATGATGGGGGACAGGGTCATAAGCTGAGGAAGGCCTGGGACTCAGCTGAGGATGACCTTGAACTTCTGATCCTCCTGCCTCCATGTAGAATAATAGGCATGCCCCACAATGCCTGGTTTGAACCTATATTGAGTTTGAACTATTTCTCTAGTTGATCTCCTTGTTTACTATACATTTCTTTTCCTTAAAATTCTTACCCTTTCCCAGAATTTGATGTCTTAGAAAATTGAAATTTCTTTTCTTCTAAAATAAAGTCAATTTTTGGAGTAGAGTGGTATAGAAATGTAAGGAATTAGTATTCTAAGTGGGTTGGCGAGATGGCTCAGTGGGTAAGAACCCTTACTCTAAAAACACAAGGATTTGAGTTCAGATCCTAACAACTGTGCAAAACCCCGAGGGTAGGCGCATGCACCTGGAATTGCGGTGCTGTTGGGGACAGAGACGGGAAGACACTGGGGCTTGTTGGCTGCCAACCTAGCACAGGTTCAGTGAGACCCTGTATCAAAGGAACAGGGTGGAGAGTGACAGAGCAGGGCACCTGCCATCCTCCTCTGTCCTCCACATGTGCACACACAGGTGTGTATGACCACACCTATACACATATACACACGTGAAAACACACTTAAAAGCACCATCATTTTTCCATATTATTGACTTATGAATACATTCCCTCCCTCCCCGTTTCAAATAAAAAAAAATGACCACCCCAACACAAAAAAAAAAAAGAAAAAAAAAAAAAAAAAGCAAAGTGTTTCTGTTCCTTGGTAATTCCACGTTGCTCATTATCTGGGAGAAAGTACCAGAAAAGTGATTTTACCTAATAATATGTTTATATTAAAGTATGCAAATTGAATTTTTACTTAAAGATTAAAAAGTAGCTTAGGGCTGGGCAGTGGTAGTACATACCTTTAATCCCAGCACTTGGGAGGCAGAGGCATTTCTTTGAGTTCGAGGCCAGCCTGGTCTACAAAGTGAGTTCCAGGACAGCCAGGACTGTTACACAGAGAAACCGTCTTGAAAAACTTAAAAAAAATGTAGCTTAGGGATATAACTATTATGAATGATTTTTAGTAAGCACAATGGTTCTTGTATTAAATATTTTAGCTTTGAAAGAGAATGTCTATATGCATGTACTTCTGAGAACTGTGAAATCCACACATGAAAATCTTAATACAAATTGACAAATATATTCATAAAAACAAAACCATGAGTTAACTCAAACAATTTTAGCAATAAGAAATTACTAAAATCTGAAGATTACACTCAAAATATGACAGTAACATGACTTGATTTTTAGTGTCAGCGGTATATGAAAGTTTGTTTTTCTATAACAGAAACCAAAATTAGTTGGTACCTACCTGAGAGATATCTTTATCGTTAATCTATAAGTGGGTTCATTACATAAAACTTAACTGTGCTTCTCACTAGATACTACCACTCTCATATGGAGACTAATCACCCTAAACAGCTCTCAGCTGAACAGCCCAAATCTCCCGGGGACAGCTCATCACTCAATTACAACGGCCTGGGAAAGCAAGATGGCCAGCAGCCCTCAACCTCACTCGGGGCACCAGAGCAGGAGACAAGTGTACACCCTGAGAAGGGAACTCACGACATCTCTGAAGAGTTGAACCGGCAACTGGAAGACATCATAAGCATGTATGGGTCTGCTGCCAGTCCCACGGGGACCCAGGGCGCCGCTGAAACAAAGGAGCAGCCCGAAAACACAGAGGCGCCGGACAATGAGGATGGAGACTGTGAAGAAACCATTGAAGAGACAGATAGAGAACCCACCGCTTCTGAAGAGCCAGCCGCAGCCAAAGAGCCTGTCAGCAGTAAAGAGCAAAAGCTAGAGAAGAAGATCCTAAAAGGATTAGGCAAGTATTATGTTCTAATATATGACTTTTCTCTTAATTACCCCATGTGTTTAACTTCACTGGAAGCCATAGCTAATACATTTGGATTAATATAATAGCCTCCTTTTGGGCTGTCCCTAGCCCCTTCTTTAAATAAAACTAAAGTAAAAGTTTTAACATGATGCCTATCTACTCTACTCCCAGGGCTTCCCACTACTCTTAGAGAGAACATCAGAATCCTTAAGACAGTTTTTAGTCCCTTAAACCGAGCTAAGCTTAACCAGCTTAAGCTTGATGTCATTTCCCAGTGTCCCCCAGCATCTTTCTTCACCCTTCTATCCCTGACCCCACGCTACTGCGGTCATTCTCACCTTCCATGTTGGTTCTTTGAACTTCCACGTTCTCTTCCCCAAAGGCCTGTGCACACTCTACCTGGAAACCTCTGCCCACTTTGCCCGGCCACCCTTCCAGCCTCTGGAGCATAAAACTCCTACTTACCGTTTAGTCATAACCAAAGGGCAATTGCTTAGCCCAATTCTAAAGTGGTAACTTCTTTGGGTCTGCTTTGTACCATGTGTCCTTTTTCATAGTACTGACCAGCATTTTGAATTACACATTTGGGGGGAGAGTATTCGGTTAATGTATCTAACTCCAGGGTAAAGAACAATGTGCATATGTGTTTTGAACATCATTGGATGCCTGTGGTATAAGATAAAAGATGACAAATTAAAGGTTCAGTGGATATTTGCTATAAGGATGAATAAATGAATGGGAAATGTAAATGGGAAATTGAAAGCAAACCTAGTAAATAAGCAAAATATAATAAATAGGGATGATTCATTGATAAAATAATCATCAGTTAGGTCACTTATTATAAAATATTTTTGGTTAAGAACAGATCTCAAAAAATATAGTTACATCTGTCAAGAAAGGCAGAAGACACATACCTGTGTTCATCCATCCACTGGTCTCATGACTATTTGGTAATGCCTGGTTATGACGCACTGTGCTGGGAGCACAAAAAGATGATCCCTTTGGTTAAAGGTCTCTCATCTAGAGAAAAAAGGAAACCCATGAACCGTTATAGAGCAGAAACAGGCAGAGGAGAAAATGTTTCTGAAGAGCGTGGGGGATTGGTAGCACCAATAACTGTGAATGAAGGGGGAAATACTGATTTTTGTAGCTATGGCTGAAAAAATATTGCTATGGCTAGGAAACTCCCTCAGTCCGTCCCCACTAGTGACTGCCACTGAAGCACTCACGTCAAAGACGACTCCCCATGTAAGACTCTGTTAGCATCACCTCTCTCATGTCTCCATTTTCTCCAGCTTCCATGCCAGACGGCTGAGTTCTCAAGGGTAGAACCCACACCTCGCTCATTTGAACAGTGTGTGGAGTGAAATACCAAAGGGACCGAGTCAGAACACCGTTCACACTCGACGCACTCCAGCAACAGATTTCTATCTGTAAACCCAAGTAGTCTACACTAGAGTAGGGCACCAGTGTGTACACAAAACTCATTATGAAAGGGGTTTCTGGAAGGGTTTAATGATACCTTCCAGTAATACACCTGACCGCCCCCAACATAAAGATCACAACAACATTTAATATGTTTTCACACTCCAAAAATGCAAGGCATTCTAAAACACCAGGAGTCATTATAACGTCCTTCTGTGTTAAAGGACAATTTTTTCACTTCTCCGATCAAATCATCTCGGACGTGCCTCTTGGCACTGTCCCATTAAGGACCCAGGATATCTCTGAACCATTGTGCATATCATTCCTAAACCATTTATATAGGGATTTCCGTGTATTGGCTGTAACAAGGGACAAACTATGAATAAAATGAGGGGAAACCAAAGGCAAACAATTGGAGCTTCTACGTTCTCTCCCATGAATGATTTTATAAAACTGTATAATACTTACAACTATCCAATAATTAGGACAGTTTCTCAGAATGAGGAAAAAAATTACACTCCCTTTTTTTTTTTTTTCCTGCCAGTCCAGTGTGTTTGGCTAGACTTTCTGTTTGTGCATCAGAGGCCAGCTCTCAGCATGTGTGGGCTGGTGGCCTTTCTGTGCTATCCCACTCTATATCATTAACACATTCTTCTACACACAGTACGGTCTCAGCTACACTCAGAGTTATAACAACATTTTCGGGCAAGCCTACACATAAAACTGCCACTTCCAACTTAGCTGCCTACAAGTGGCTTTAGGAAACTTCTTGGCTACTTGTTAATTACATGGCTGCTGCAATATTGTCTACAAACATCGCTGTGTGTTTAAATCAAATTGGGAACTTGTCAAAACTCTGCCATGCACAGAGATTCAGAACTGATGTACATAAAGCCAGCCGAAGGCACTATGGCAATTCAGCAGAAAGCAGGCTGTGGAAGAAAAGGGTGCTCCAGCTTCAGAAACTGTTTCTTCCCTTAGAAGTAATAGAGTCTTGGCTGCGGGCTTCTTCCTGGGGAAAGAGCTTCCCTGGGCAGAAGGAGGTTGCCAGACAAGGTAAGGCTCTGCCTGCATTTGCCATTTATCAAAGCAGAGACTTGTAACTGTCTTTTTATAAGAGGCATCCCTATGACTATAGAAGGCTACTGTTTCTCTGAATAAAAATCCTTAATATGCCAGAGAAGCAGGTTTGTTGTGGGATATTTCACTTACCTGACTACAGGTAAGTTTTAATACATACACCAAGAAACCCAAAAGAAAGACAGTTAACTCTGTAACATCTTCAGACACCCATTCACTTATCCTCATCTTCCTTAGAACAGTCACACACACACACACACACACACACACACACACACACACACACACACCCCACAGATGGTCTAATCCATTTCTGGTTGATTTATACAAATTCCGAGAGGACACCAACCCATAGTTATGACATAATTTCTAAATGTTCTTGAGGAAAGGAGGAGAGACCAACAGAACTCAAGGACAAGAGGAATTGGTGGGACTCAAATTGGTGGGATGAGCAGGTTCACAGAGAAACTGAAACTTGGATCAGAATTGAGTAGAGACAGGTGTTAGAGAAACAGAGTCAGGGCTGGAGAAAACAAGCAAAACGATTCGTTCCCTCTGCTGAGCACAGGAGACAGTGTCCATGTTAACACCTTCTTACTCCTTCTGAATTTTTTTCATGATTACTAGTAGTGTAAATACATCACCAGCGGACCCTCATGAAAAACCCAGGTCTATTGTCTAAGTGAGTGAAAGGCTGAAGTTCCAAACGCAGAGGCACAAAATGTCAACTTAAGGGAAGATGCTGTGACTAGAAAACACAGGCCGGGTAGAACTGTCAAAACTGACTGTGGACTTAAAACCAAGAGAAAAAAACCAGATGCTGGGACTGTGGGAGGAGACAGTGAGGGTGAGAGTCCTAACCGAAAATGTCGATCAACACTCAACATCCCAGGATGACAAAACATGTGACCCATCGATGTTGTCGTTTCTCCTGGATTGCTATTTGTACCAGGCTATAAGTGGATAAAGACATTTCACTTGTGGAGACACCAAACCTTAAAGACTGGATTCCCAAGCCATTTAGTCAACTCGGTCATTTAATTTGATAGTCAGGGAAACTGAGGCTACAAAGTTGCTCAACTTGTTGATGGAAGTATGGCTTCTAAAACTTAGGTCTCCTAGCTAGATGTGAACTTTCCTGAAAAGATATCTATTCCTGTTCAAAAATGCTTTGTTTAACACTCACTGATGTTCAGTTGTATGAATAGGAGAACAAAAATTAACATTAAAATGTGACTCTGGGTGTAACATTTGAAAGAGGACACACTCTTCCACAATACACGGACAAGAAGAAGAAAACACAGAATTGTACAAGCAGGTACACAAGAACAAATTTTACCCCCTCCACCAAAAATAAAACAGAAGAAACTCTTTGGAAGAGAAAAAGCCTAAGTTTAGGGATACATTGAATCTCTGCAAGCAACCGTGACATTTAGTAAAAGCAAGCATCACTGTACTGGAGAAAAATCCTGGTTCACATTTCTACAGCTGTTTCGGTTGTCTGAAAGTTAAGGTTTTTAATGCCTTTCCCAAATGCTGGACAAAAGCCGATTTTGAAAATGTCTTTTTTGTAAAAACAGCTCCTTCGTCCTGCCGTACGACTGCGCCGGTGGCCACAGCCAAGTGCCACAGTATTGTCCTTGTGCGACAGGTGCTTCAGCTTCATATGGCTTCCCAATACAAGCGCTTTACACTGTGGTAGTCATATGCCCACCGCATGCCTTCCTCAGCTCTTACAGGGAGAAGTGAGGCTTCCTTCAGAACGGTACATCCGGGAGAAGGCAGATGATGCCCACCTGATAAAATGTTCTGGAGTAAAGCCAGGTTTTCCTCTTATGGCTAATATGCCAGCACATGGCTCTGTTTCCATGAAAATGCAGTAACAGTTCTCTTGGA
This sequence comes from Peromyscus aztecus, assembly GCA_902168405.1. Classification (NCBI taxonomy): domain Eukaryota; kingdom Metazoa; phylum Chordata; class Mammalia; order Rodentia; family Cricetidae; genus Peromyscus; species Peromyscus aztecus. Next base: position 34,737 of record CABHPQ010173774.1, on the reverse strand, counting down.
GAGTGAGTCCATCTCTGTCTGTTCCTCTCCTCCGTGCGTGTCCCACACAGTACCCTAGCCCCCCAGAACCCATGTAGGTTTAAAACCTAACGTCTCTGATGCATTCAATACACCTCTCTATAGTGTCTTAAATTTTCTTTTGAGGCTGGGAACAATTTTTAAAGGTGTATTGATACACTGGAATGATAGATAAACATCTATTAAAAATGGCAAACTACTAAAGCAGAATGGGATCTCAGTTAACATGAAGATTATGCAACAAGAACAGCAAAACGCCCTCTGTTAGCTACAGAAAATACAACCTAAACAGACAAACCATCTGAGAAGAAGAGAACACCGGAGTCACTCATTTCTGCCTTTCCAGTAAGACATGCAATGGCCTCATAAGTTCATGCTCATCACAAGAAGTCTTCCCACACACTAAATCTCCAGGTGAGGGTAAATGTTTACCTTCCTCTACTTAACCAGCACATTGTCATTTGATTTGCCTGATACCTGCGTCTGCTAGCTGGCTTTATCTCACTATATTATTAGTGTGACTAAGCATTTGTCATGGACCAAACACTATGCTAGGCCCTGGCCCTAACCTCAGGAACAGAGCACTTCCTTGCCTTTAATAGGTAAAAATGACCCAGGAGAGAAATTCTAACCTACGTTCCCGGCTCTGAAGTCAAGGGTGAAAGGATGGTCTGGCCAGTGCAGATCACCCAAGCTGCCAGAGGAGCAACTGGAAGCACATGCCCAGCAGAGGCAAGCATTGTGGTCATCAGCGGCCAAGGGCAGCACACTGTGCAAGGGCTTTGAAGAGCCAGGAGCTGGGCGGAGTCCCACTCACCACCACCTTCTCTCCTGGCTTAGGCCAGCCTCAAATCTGAACTGACTCACTGGACCAAGACAGACCAAACATTAGGAAGGAGGCCATTTTCTTCTAAAGACATTCCCCTTTGTTTCACTAGACTTCTCTACCACCCAAATTCCAAGTGAGATCTTAGAGCAAGTCACCTTGGAGTAAAGTCTTTGCAATGCCAGCAGGAATCATGTATGGTTGGTGTTTTCTGGGCCTTGGTTATTTCATCTGGAAAATTAAATTGGCTAGCCTGGATGTCTTTGAAGATCCTTCTAGACCTAAGCTTCTGTAATCCTATGTAGGCTTGCCATATTTAACAAATAAGAACAATTCGGTGTCGACTAGAATTGAGTCATGAGTTAACGATGAATGTAATTGTATATATGCATGTCTCCTGCCCTGCCTTTTGAAGGTCGTCCTAATTCCTGACAGATCTGCTTCTCCAGGATGAAAGCAAGTATTCTAGCCCAGGGGAAATGTCAGTTCTTAGGGAAAAGGGTACAAAGTTGTTCACGTTGTTCAGGTGGTTTGTATCCGGAAACATGGGCTCTCCTCATTGACCTGACCTCCTTACCAAGAGTAGACCGAGCGAGCGGCTGTCACAGGTAGGAGAGGAAGGGGAAAATCCTCCACCTCGACAGGATGACTTGCAAAAATGTAATCAGTAGTAAATGTGGGCCCAAGCATCCCAGACATCCCTCCTGACAGTGACCAGATGGCTAACTAGCACCACAGAGACTCAAAGCTAAAGGAGACGGAAGGAAGAAGACGGGGGTGGGGGGGGGGGGGGGGGGGGGGGGAGGTGGAGTCTAAATCTCTCTATTAAATAATCAGGAGCATATGAGTTTTAGAATACAGCTTGATGTCCAACTGGGGAGAAAAAGAAATGAAGCTTCCAGCAGAGATTAGGGTCTGGATAGAAGAAATGGTTGCATGGCAAGGCTGAGCCCAAAGTCATGGAACACACACACACACACACACACACACACACCCCTGGGAAACATCTCCGAGGTTTGGATCTTTTTCTCTTACATATTGGTTTTTATTCTCTGGTTGACAATATGATTAGTTATTCTCACCCAAGCTTGATGAATAGGCTTAGCAAAGAGGAGAGGATTGGTTCAAAAGGAGGTATCAAGACAATACAGGATAAGCAGGCTCTGCTTGGCAACATCATGTACTGACACTGGCTGTTTCTTGCTCATCAGGAATTCTGATTGGCTGTTCTGTTTCTTTTTTATTAGTTGACACAGGAAATGGGTAATTTATCATTTCATAAAGTCAGTGCTGTGACACACTTACCTTTAAAATATTCAGGATACACAAGGGGGGGTGATAGAAAATTTGGGGACATCTGTTTAGCAAACATTTATTGAAATTCTACCATGAATTTGACCCTGCACCACATGCATTAATCCTCACTCTGAAAGGCAGGGGTCATCCTTTCTTATAGGAAGAGAAAACTGTATGGGAGGCTCAGGGAAGTGAGCAGTTTGGCTAAGATTGTTCCTAATTTACAAGAGGTTGGTCCTAATTTGCAAGTGATCAGTCGGGAATAGCAGCCACTATCACTCTACCACAAGCTCAACACTGATTTTTCAAATTTTCTTTTCAAGGCAAAGAAGCTAACTTGCTAATGCAAAATCTGAACAAGCTGCAAACAGCCGAAGAAAAGCTTGATTTCTTATTCAAGAAGTATGCTGAGTTGGTAAGATCTTTGATCAGTTCTTTCTGTCAGGAACTCCCAGCTCTAGTCAATGCTAAGAGGAGATGGCAGCTTCTCATGGACATCATTATAGAACACAGCTAGTTATCATAAACAAGCACAACGAGATTCACAGAATTCTAGAAGGAAAGTATTTTTAAGGAAAAAGAAAAGCTAAGATGTAACTAGAAAGAAAAAAAAGATAATGGTCTCTGTGTTCAATTATGTGCATAATTTTGGGGAAGTGAGAAAGAGGAGCACAGATAATTTAAATCTATGGATATTTTAAAGTTCTTGTCAACTTTAAAGTAAAAAAAAAGCCTGTCTCTATAAAGATGAATGAATATTAAATTTTCATTCAGCTTCTACACTCACGGTTCTCAAGGGCTACAAGAAAACTTCAGAGTGGAGTCAACGCCATCTCACAGTTCATGGCACTTTCTTGTCTGGCCTGAGCCAGTTTTCAGTTCTTTTCTTTGGTCTCCATTCCTCCCCTTCCCTACAACGACAAAGTCATCTCTGGGCTTGCTTAGTGTACAGCTCCGTGTCCTCCACGGACAGCCTCACTCTCTGTACTTAGGATCCTGGGAGCAAGGGAAGCCACTTGAAGCCATCCAAGAATTCCAGAAGGCCATTGTCTCCTCGTCTGTGCTGTGATTGGCCAGAGGAGAAAAGGAAAGGGCTTGGTGAGGGCAGTGCTCTGGTATCAAACTCCATGCCTGTTGATGGGTTGTTTTTCAGTGACTCCAGTCCTGTAATCCCCACGTGTCCTTTCCTTCTGTCTGGACACACCCTGGTATGCTGAATTGTGATGTCATCAACACAATACAATTCTAAAACCCCGAGTGCTCAGCTGATGATGTGAGAGTTCCAAAGGCACAAAACATCTCCAATCCATCAAAACACAAGTTCTGCTTTGTACCTGCTCCTCTCCGGCTCTATGCAGCCAGAGATGGAATCGCTCCTGCCATAAGGCACAGACAAGTTGATATTTTGTTGTTGTTGTTTTGTTTTGTTTTTGCTTTTTTGTTCATGTGGCATTTTCCTGCCTGTGTAGTTCAGTCTGCATAAGAACGTTTTGTTGAAATTGTATCATATTCCATTAAGCGACTCTATGTGCTGATTCACTCATTTGGGAGACAGCGCCCTCCCACTTCAGAGAACACTGCGGCAGTGAATGCCATCATTAATAGATTTGTTCCTTCTCCAGTATGAGTTTAGGAAAAAAAATCTAGGAATAGGATTACCGGATCAAATAGGATGAAGGTTTCTTTGTTTTTCAGTTTTATGGCCATTTGCCTGCCAAAGGAAGGGTAGAAATTTACAAAGCAATTTAACATTGGCTACTAGCAATTTAAACTAGCATAACATAAGTTGGAAGTCAAAGATCTTTTCCCCCAAATCTGGGCCCCATTCTCTCATGTACACCACATGACTCTCACTTACTCATATTTTTTTCCCAGTATTTTCTGTACTGTCTGTCCATCATCCCTCCCACTAAACTACTACACACCAAGGCCATTACTGTTCATTTCCTAGCACCATATGTTATACTTAGCATGACTAGGAAGTATCCTTGACTGGCACCTGACATCGTCTTACAGAGCTACATTGCCACAGCAGTTCACTGGAGAACTCCAGTCTGAGGGAGATTTCTCCAAGAGCCAGGGCTCTTCATGCTGGTCCCAGGAAATTCCCTACTCACCGTTATAGCCAGACGATCACCCCAACAGAGACAAACCAGTTCAAGCCTTGTAACATTTGTCTTATCCCCTATAACAAACTTTAAGACCTAAAAGATTATTCTCAAAAACGGACCCAAAAGACCAACTACATTTCCTTTCCAGGGAAGAAAAATTTTAATTATTTACTTGGAGATAAAAGCCTATTTCCTTGCTCATTGATTAGGATATTAGTATAGAAAATGTCTGAAATACAATGGTTAGTATGGAGTAAACTGTCAATTCCAATTCTTTAATTCAAACTGCCACTCTAGCTCACTCATGCTCACAGAGCCTGAAGTCTGCAATACTATCCTCCATTGTGTTCATCAATAAATAAGGACATGTTCATTAATAAGTAAGGATACTTCATGACTGCATTAATAAATGGCCTCAGGAAAATATTTTCTGGAAATATTCTCAACTTCTATATACTGAAGTTGAATCATTAATACAATTCTAATTTAGCCACTAATGGTGCTTTTATTTTATTTTAACTTAGTGAAGAAGAAAGAACAAGAAATTTCCAACAAAATCCTATATACCTGTTACAAATTTCCAGAACTGTGCCTCTATGAATCATTGACCCTCATAGCCAGCTCAGGGCTGAGGTTGACTAGGTTGTAATATGCTTGCTCTCATTCATAAAAGAAACCCTTGCATTCATATACAAGCACAGAAGTCTGAACCATTTGAAAACAAAATCATCCAGACACTAAAAAAATGCGAGAAGTTCAGAGTCTTTCATTTTAAAGTGAAGGAAAATAAATCTGGCTGAAGTTTTAATGTGCACAATCTTATAACACAGCCAAAGATTAAATGTGGCAAAACATAAATCATCTGTCTTCCAACTTATAAAGCACATAAAGTATATATTTGCTTCAGGACACACAAAGAAAGCTGCAGTCTTGTCCACCAAGGAGCACTAGGTGTCTCTGCCTGGAGATATTTCTGCTTGTCACGATTAGGTGTGTTACTGCCACACAGTAAAGAGAGGGGCCCAGGTTGGAGGGCCCAAAATATGGAGGATTTTGCACAATACACAAATGTGTCCCATCTTGTCAACAGTGATGAACCTGAAAAGTTTTGGTATATGGCTTATTCCTCAAAAGTAAAGTCTAGTCTATAATGGCAACAACAATACATTAATTTCAAGGAAGAAAACACTTGCTACAATCATGGGACATTTTACCTTGCCTAATCACTAGGGTACAAAATGAAGGAGTTCAGCATGAGAAATGCATAATGCAGGCTCACTGGCTTTTCAAGAAGGATGTTAATGCCAATCATTATTTCTAGTAACATGGTTCACTTTTTCCAACGTTAATTTCTCAAAAGTAGAAATTGCACATGGGTATAAACTTAGAATATCAAATGTGCACATTCTTGGCTTAATCTGAACAGGGTTTTTAACAGTTATGGTAAAAGAAAAGGAATAAAACAAGATAGGAATTGAAGAAAATGTGACAATCTTCAAATAGTTCAGGGGAAAAACAAAAAGACTTTTAAAACAGGGAAACTGAGATGTGGTCAAGATCCTCGTGGAATGTGTATCCATTTCCGTCAGGCTCTGTGAGGCACCAGGAACACCTGGCATCTAGAAGCACCCACTGGCTCCCCGGAGATTTTCTTTGCTCTTAGCCGATATGGCTATTAATAGAACCAGCTCCTTCCTGGCTTAAGCAACAACCAGGCACTGAAGAAACCAAGTTCAGTAGAGTGAACAATTCCAGACCAAAGTCTGCTGCTTGCCTGTGGCCGCACTGATGTTCAGACTGACATTGGTCTACTGGTCTCTCTCTGGTGGCTTCTGGAGGCTGTTTCCCATGCTTCTTCCATTAGAACTAAGATCTTAGGATAATGTTACCAGATTTAGCAAATAAAGACAAAAGATCCAATTAACTTTACATTTTAGATAGTGAACAATTTTTGGTAAAAATATGGCCCATCCAAAATTTGGAATATATACTGATACTAATATTATTCCTTACTATATGAAATTTCTATTTACTTAAGTATATGGTATCATATCTGGCAATCCTATACTCATATTTTAGCATCCCAACATGGATAGTATGGGAATAAAGTGCATCTGGGTTGCCAGAATCAAGGGTCGTGATGTGTTTACTGCAGGCACAGAGAGGTTGGAGACAGAGCTGGGCAGCAGGGAATGTTATAAATATTTGTTTTTTGTTCCACTCTGTTGTGCTGTGGCTATTTCTAATGCTTTGGTAAAAAACCATCACCATCAAGGCTTCTGTGTTTGGATGTTATGCTTTCTCATACCCAGAGGGTCCACATCTAAAGCCCCAAATTATAAATAAGACAACTCCATCTTCTGTTTACCAGGGGGCCGTTTTTCTCTTTCCTATTTTTAAAAGTGTCACCGTTAGCTTATTTTCAGACAGAGCTATGAGAATGAAATGTGAGCCAAGCTAACAAATTGTTGGCCATGGTCTGCAGGTCTGCATACAAGATGCTGCCATAAACTCTAGCAGTTCCCAGATTCTCAAGCCTATCTTTCTTTTTTGGATAGCACTAGATGACATCATTAGACAGGAACAAAGAAAACATTGCATGACATTCAAAAAAAGAGTCAAAGAAGAGGCTAATAGAAGTGATAGTTATGTAAAAATCATATATACATACATATGTTATACTCCACAAATTATACCTACACATTATACAGGAGTGGCAGTTATCATGAGCTGCCGGAGAGGCAGATAATGATGGAAATAGTTCCAAACAACTACACAGAAAGTCCTTAGACTTTGCTTCTTTTTTTGTGAGCCTTGGAGACATTCCTGTGATTTCTTCGCTGCTTACACCCCCACGTCTAGCTGGATGAGCATCGCGCGGAGCAAAAGAAACTAAGACTCCTGCGGAAGCAGCAGGCACAGACCCAGAGAGAGAAGGACCAGCTGCAGAGTGAACACAACCGAGCCATCCTGGCTCGGAGCAAACTCGAGAGTCTGTGCCGGGAGCTGCAGAGGCACAACAAGACACTGAAGGTAGGTGGCACCCTGGCTTGGAATGACACGTTTCTCAGCGGGCTGCATAGACACAGGCCTCTGCTACCTGGAGAAGCATGAGTTACAACCAGAGAGCAGCTAAATCAAATACCAGGGATGCCGCTTGCTCATTTGTGATCTTCAAGTTTTTAATCTCCATGAATCGTTCCCCCACCATCTGATTGTATGGTCGGAAGGGAAAAACTAAATGTGATATCACGTGCAAGGTGCCTACACAAGACAGCAGTGTAGGCTAGAGTAAAATAAATGCCATGCCTCTTTCTTGCTGGCTGGGGTGAGGTTTTTTGTTTGTTTTGATTGATTGGTTGTTTAGATAGTCCTTCATTTACCATTTAAGTCCTTTCATTTTTACTTTATGTGTTTGGGTATTTTCCCAGCATGTATGTATGTCTGTGTGTCTGTCACATGTGTTCCTGGTGCCTGAGGAAGCCAGAAAGCGGCACAGGAACTGGCATTACAGACAGTTGTGCTCTGCCGGGTGGGTGCTGGGAATTGAACCCAGGTCCTCTGGGAGAGCACCAGTGCTCAGCCTCTGAACCATTTCTCCATCCCTTAGTTTTTTTCTTTAAAAATTTGTAAAAAGTCAATGTTTTATATTTTTATTCAATGAATTCTGCATGACAGGGCACAGATACAAAGCTAATTGACATGCTAACGTGAGATGGAGAGCCAAAATGTCAATAATTGTCTAAGAAGCTACTTCAAAAAACACTGAAGAGCTCTTTAAGACTTAATTACTCAGTTTAAAAATAATAGATTGATCGCTTCATTATGTCTGCATGGGTTTCATTAGTTACAGCATGGGTCCCTAGCAGTTTATTTAATTTGATTACCAGCTCTATTCAAAAGTAAGATGTAGGGTTCTTCCAAATAAGTCTATTTGCATCTACAATCCCTTTTCCAGTGGTAGATTCCAAAGCTAGAGACACACAGTAATTAATCAGACAATATTCCTGCAAGGAAGTTATTACTGTATGTGTTTACAAGGAGATACTTAAAAAAAAACATTAAAATCATTAACTACTTTGGCAAGCAGGAAAAGATAGTGTGGTTCCTCATTACTCAATTATCCTGTCATGTTTGGGAAATGCGAAGCCAGTTCAATGAACTGTGACTCTCACACTGCAAGTCCCAGAGGATGGGCATCTGGGCTTTCTTCAGCGATTGTACTAGGAACAACCAGAAGCCCAGGTTAGATGGGGACCTGGAGACGGGAGCATCATCTTCAACTCCCGGGGTCACACAGGGAAGAAATGGAAATTAAACCAGATGGCGTGGGGAATGTGTCATTGAAAAGATGCCAGGGGAGAAGCGTGGGGCTCTGACCCTTTAGGACTCTGCGTGTTAATGTCATTTGATCTGCACAATGGCCTTCTGAGAGTTCGGATCTCTACTGACAAGGGAAACTCAGTGATTCTAATTAGTCATTTAAAGCCATGAATATTGGAGGTGTCAAAGTAAGAATTCAAATTCAAAATACTAATCTGTCTTTGATTACTTACCCATGGGCTGGGGCGCATTTAATTTGTAGAGCTTATCATGTATATTCCCTCTGGATGAAAAGCCAGTGTATGCAGTATTCCATAAGCAACAACTAGCTCTGGAACTGTCAGTATATCAGTATTAATTGTGGAACGGTTTACTTCTTTCAAATACATCAGTTTTTGTTTCTTGAAGCCCTGATGTTAGTTTTATTCACATTCACCTTCTGTCATTTTGAATAACTGGTCATTTTATCATCATGAGCATGTTCTGGTAATAATCTTTATCTTGATATTTACTTTATTTGACATCGATACAGCTCCTTAATTTTTCTTACTTTTTTTTTGTTTGCTTGTTTGCACAGTATATCTCTTTTCATTTACTCATTTCCTATGTGAGTCTACAAAATACAGCTCATAAAGACAGGATAAAGCTATATATTGATTCTTTTCATACTCACAGTATCTGCCTTTAACTGGGGTGCCAGTCCATTAACACACAAAAGTAATGACTGATACGAGTGTATTAAGCAGTGGGTCCCATGTTTGCTTGTTTACAACATGTTTCACCTCTCTGTCTCTGTCTCTGTCTCTCTCCCTCTTTCTCTCTCTCCCCCCTCTCTCTCTATCTCTCTCTCTTTCTCTCTCTCTCTCCCTCTCTCTGTCTCCCTCTCTGTCTCCCTCTCTCTGTCTCTCTCTGTCTCTCTCTATCTCTCTCTCTGTCTCTCTGTCTCTGTTTCCGTCTCTCTCTGTCTCTCTCTGTCTCTGTCTCTCTCCCTCTCTCTCTCTGTCTCCCTCTCTCTCTCCCTCTCTCTGTCTCTCTCTCTCTCTCTCTCTCCCTCTCTCTGTCTCTCTGTCTCTCTGTCTCTGTCTCTCTCCCTCTCTCTGTCTCCCTCTCTCTCTGTCTCTCTCTCTGTCTCTGTCTCTCTCTCTCTGTCTCTCTCTCTCTCTCTGTCTTCTACTCTATTTTTTGTACCTTCCAATTTGAAGATTCTTTAAATTATATTTTTAATTTATCTCCCAGATTTTAAAATTATAACTCTTTGCATTATTTACAGTGGTTTAATCTATGGTTACAATCAACAGTTAGTTAAATACCTACTTTATCTAGATATTATACCACATCATATATGTAAAAACACTAAAGCTAAGTAAGTCCAATTATTTTTATCTTTAAGCTAGAATTTTCTAAGCATACAATTACATGAACTTATAAAGCCCACGAGATGAAAATTCACATTCAAAAAATGGTTTTTTTGTCTTTACTATCATCTGTATTCCTTGAAAAATGAAAAGGAAACTGCCTTTTATCTTTCCCCAGATACTGGACTTTCCTGATGTCTTTTTTATTTGGCCTAAAACTTGAGCGTCCTGTCTGGCACCATTTCCTCTCAGCCTAAAGGGCTCCCTGTTAGGGTCTGTTGGATTCCAGCTTGGTTGGCAATCCATTCTCTTAGTCATCCTTTATCTTTAAGATGTCTTTTAGCTGTTCATTATTCCCATCTTCCAATTGAGAACTGTAATTACTGGATATTGAAGTTGTTCGCTGATGGGATCTGTTTATGGATCTTCCATTTTATTCTGACCTCCATAATTCTGATGACAGCAGTAACCTGAGCTGCTTCTCCTCATATGACAAGTCATTTTTCTGTGGCTATTCTCAAAGACTTTCTAGTGATTTTTCACTTTTAGAATCTTCATATCTACTGATGGTTTTCTTTATTTTTAACTTTAAAAAATGTTATGAGTGTTCCCTCATGTATGTAAGTGTGTGGTACCTACAGAGGCCAGTAAAGGGTGATGGATCCCCTGAAGCTGGCATTACAGATGGTTGTGAACTGCCCTGTGGGTATTGGGAACTAAACCCAAGATCTCTACAAGAGCAGCCAGTGCTCTTAACCACTGAGCCATCTCGCCAATCCGTAAAGGTTTTCTTTACATATATCTCATTTGGTATTTGCTGAGCTTTATGTATCTGTATGCTTTTTTTTTTTTTTTTTACCAAACTTGGAATTTTTTTCAAGTGTTATTTCTTCAAATATATTTGTTAACTCATGCTCTCCTCCTTCCCCTCTCCCAAGAGTCCAATTGCATTCATATGAACCTTGTGACTGACTCTCTCACAGCTCCCTTCATGCCTTTCTCAATCTTCTGATCAGACCACTTCACAGTCCTTTCTTTGTTATCTCTGTTATGCTCTGGGTCCACAGAGTGATTTTTAAATGTCTAATTACAGAGTTTTAAATTCCAGGACTCCTGCTTGTTTAATAGATTGTTTTTCTTGTCTGAGACTTCCTGTTTCTAACTCATTGGGATAATATTTTCCTTTGCATCACTGAACAGAATTATAACACCCATTTTTTAATTCTTTCCTGTTATTTTCCCATCTGGGCCATTGTAGAACAAGCTGTTTGTTTGCTTACTGTCTTTCTTTTGGTACTGTGCCAATTTTTGGGTAGGGTTTTCATATGACAGGTCATCGCCAACAATATCCTAGACGGTATGACAATGTGGAGACTCTCGATTCCATTATTATGTTATTTGACCTTCCAGTGCTATTAAAACACCTCACAGAAATCAGCTTACAAGAGGAGAAGGTTAACTTGGCTTACAGGTTCAGAGACTTCAGTCCATGGTCACTTGATGCTTGTTTCTGGGCCATGATGAAGAACATCACCGTCAGGAGCACATGATGAGAAAGTTGTTCACCTTAAGGTGGCAAGGAAGCAGAAAGACCCAGAAAAGGGCTCTAGAGACAAGACAGAGCCATCAAAAGCACGCACCAGGAGCCTACTTCCTCCAACTAAGCCCCACTTCTGAACAACTGATTCAGCTACGAAGGCATCCGTGGACGAATCCACGGATGAAATTAGCACCATCATGGTAGAATCACTTCTCAAAACCCAGTCGTCTGAGGGACATATCTTCAAGACACAAGCTTTTGGAGTGTGCAGTACATTTCTAAACCCTAACTATACTTTTCTGAAAAATATTGACGATTTTTAATTCAGTTTGTATGGTTAGCTTCAACTACAAACTTTCGTCTCTTGGACAGCAGTCCAAATGTCCATTCAATTGTTTCCTTAGCTGGACTGCTTCGTGTCCATCCTGCAGAAGTGTAGATCAATGTTGTTCAGAGACTAGAGAATTTTCTCCACAGAACTCAGGTTTTCCTCCCTCTCTGACTCTTTTCTTGGAACTTCCCTCCCATCTTTCAGTGGTTATACAGTTTCCCAGAATTTCACACTCTTGTTCTTATCTGCAAGATGGTAGATGTTCTAGGGAAGTTTAACACATCTCATTCTGTTTCCAAGTCTTCCTACAAACTAAAATCTGTTTAAAAGGGGAAAGAGTGAGAAACTTACATTACATCAAGCGCCAACTGGCCTCCAGAGTCCACAGATGTTATTTGTAGAAGACTAAACCTGGCATGGCCTTCTTTGTCCAAGCTAGTAGGGCAGTCTCAGTACCTGGCTTAAAAGCCCATGCTTTAGGAGCTTGGGAAAGCATGGAAAAAAGAATGCGTAGTCAGGGCTCTCTATCTCCATACATTTTAACTTATATTCCTCATAAAGTTTGTTTTTCCTCGGTGAGTGAAACACAAATACAAGTCTTAACAATTTAGGATAATTTAGAAAAAGGCCAGTGAAGGTCTGGGCCAGGTGCTTGTTTTGCAGCTCCTACAAGTACTTAAAGGAGTAAATTCGAGCCTGAAACTATACTGAAAGAGAACTTTCTAGTACAATGTGGGTAGGTGGCTTAGGATACATGATTTTGGTAAAGAAATAAGTGGTATTTGTTAACAGAATATCAAAGAATTTTAATGTGGAAAGGACTATAGAAATCATCCCGCCCAAGCTACTCATGTGTCTGTACACAAGTTAATAATGTATTAATCATTAAATAAACATTTACTGAATACCTATGGATTATGTGCCAGGCACGGCATCAGTTTTAAGACACACAACGCTGCTTGCAAAGCTGTTTTCAGCTTTTGTCTCTCAGTCTTGTTTGTCTTAGTCATTTCCACTTTGCACACATACTTGATTAATTTGAAAAATTATCTCAGACATTGTCCAAGTGATAGCAAATTATTTATCAATGGACTCAGTTTCATGACATTTAGCGACACTATTTTTTGCCTAGTTGAAATAACACCAGTGCTAAGATTGTTGTTATTTGGGAGGTTGAGGCAGGAGGGTCACAAGTTCAAAGACAGTCTGGACTACCTTACAAGACCTTGAACTCTTCCTCCTCTTCAAGGGGAGAGGGGGAGATTATGTAGTACAAACTTCAAGCTGCCATTTCATAAGCCCGAACTGAGTGGCTTGACACATGTTGCTAAGATCTGGAAAAATCTCAGACTTTCTCAAGAGCGTGACATGGTTTTTTTCCTACTCACACATGGAATCTTCATAAATGAAAATGAAATTAAGATCGTGGTCTGAACTACAGTTCAATAATTCATAATTTGGGGACTTGTAAGTATATCAGGAGCAAGGAGGTGACAATCACTCTGACAGGTATGTTCAGTTACTCTTTAATTGATAGCTGCAATCATTTTTAGTGATATATGTAGTAAGAATTGGTATACAAAGATAAATAGTATCTCGAATAGACTTTAGGAAGTATCTTTTATAATATCTCTGAGAAGCCACAGTATGATGACATTACAATTCTGGTGGCCAACAAGTTAGGCAATGTGTTGATATTATGTAGGAAAGATGGAAATGAGCGATAAATTAAAATACTTCCAGTGCATATATTTTTCCAGATCAGTTTTTGTTTTGATCATATTGTTCTATCCTAATAAAGACTTGTGCAATTACTTCTGCTAAAATAATTCTCTCTTTTTAAATCCTGTTACATAATCTGAAGTTGGTAGGCAACTAAATGCAGGGTAATTTTACTTGCCAACAATGAAGCAAGCTTTCCTATTAACAATTAACTAGGGCTGAAAGGAATCCGAAAATGTGTGTATCATCTCTCAGCAGTGTAAACATGTCTATCTTTGGGATAATATAGCAAGAGCAAACCCTTTATTCTAAAAGAGTGAAAGGAACAATTAATTACAACACAGCTAACTCTTGGTGTAGACAGAGGAATCTGGGCACATGATTAGTGGTTAGCAATGAATGTGGAGTTTTGATGTAAGAGAAGAGAGAACAGGAATAATATTAAAGCAAACTGCCAGTTCCTTGATGGTAACAAGTGGAAAGGTGGGTGGTAACTTGTTTCATTGTTACCATTTTAGAGTTAAGGAGATTTCAAACTTACTGCCTTCTAATTCAAAATTTATACTGCAAGTGTTTTAATTATCCCAGGGGACACATAAAATAATTGTTCTGTCCAGAAATAAAATATCCACATAGTTGTATCACCCAGATTTTTATAAGAATAAGTGAGCATAATACAAACTTTTTCTTTCTTTTAGGTTTTAGTTCTGTGTGTGTGTGTGTGTGTGTGTGTGTGTGTGTGTGTGTGTAGTCATATATGTGTGAGTACCCAGAGAGGCCAGAAGAAGGTGTCAGATCCCCCGAAACTGGAGTTATAGGTGATTGTCAGATGCCTCACATGGATGCTGGGAACTGAACTTGTGCCCTCTGCAAGAGCAGCAAGTGCCCATAATAAGAAAAATATATTATCAGGAAGCTTTAATACAGCATTCAAAAATATAAAAGGAATCTTCCCAAATTATCCCAAAAATCTTCGGGGGATCTGACACCTTCTTCTGGCCTCTCTGGGTACTCACACATATATGACTACACACACACACACACACACACACACACACACACACACACACCAGACAAACAACTCATGATCTGTGTCCTATCACTAGGTAAATCCTTTTTTCCAGGCCACATCTAAGAGATCAAAGTTGTGTGACTATGTGACTGTCTGTCAGAAGTCACTGCTGGCCATTCATTCAGCAGGTGACTGCCGTTTTAAAGGAAGCCTGCTCACTAAGCACAGCCATTGCCTGTGACGGCGCTCACAGCTGAAATCCTGCTCATGCAGTTGTTTGGGGACTGGGCAACTTTAGCTGTAGAGAGCTGAAGAGAAACACCGCACTTACTCTGCACACTGCTCCTTTCGCCGACCTTACCCTGAGTTCTCTAAACCATGGCACTTCTAAACCAGCACAAAATGTTCTGCTCTTCATCCACAGGAGGAAACCCTCCAGCGGGCACGAGAGGAGGAAGAGAAGAGGAAAGAGATCACGAGTCATTTTCAGACTACCCTGACAGATATCCAGACGCAGATAGAGCAACAGAGTGAGCGGAATATGAAGCTCTGCCAGGAGAACACAGAGCTCGCTGAAAAACTGAAAAGCATCATCGACCAGTACGAGCTCAGAGAAGAGGTGAGAACCACATCAAACAGCTCGCAGAACTGTACACTGGTCCAGATCTGGGTTGTGGAAGTGAAGAGCTTGGTTAAGAAACAATTCATGGCCAGGCGCTAGTGGCACACATCTTTAATTCCAGCACTCGGGAGGCAGAGCCAGGCAGATCTCTGTGAGTTCGAGACCAGCCTGGGCTGCGGAGTGAGTTCCAGAACAGGCACCAAAACTACACAGAGAAACCCTGTCTCAAAAAACCAAAACAAACAAACAAAAGAAACAATTCATGGCCAGCCCTCTCAAACCGATTAATAGTTAAGACTGGGTTTCTTTTACTAACCAAAATAAAAACAGAGACTCCTGCAAAACACCTGGCTGAACTCACTTCAAAATAAAAGCAATAAACCTAAAGTGGTAGGCTGTGGGCACAGTTATCCCGCACAATACTTTGGTCCTTTAAAAATCCTTTCCATGCAGACAAAAGATAATTCTGCTCTCTTCATTAGGATCCCCATGTCATCTCAGTTAACAAGCTGATACTAGTATTAATAATGTAATAAGTATAATATCATTTATTTAGTGCCTAATTTGTGTCAAGCAATGTATTAGGGAGTATACTTTACTATCAAACAGAAAACACTATCTATATAAGTCACTTTCAAATACGTTGCTGTGACCAAATATCTAACAAGCAGCAGTATAAGGAAGGAAGGGTAAATTCTGGCTTACCGTTTTGGAGGATTATTCCATCGTGGCGTGGTAGTGGGAGAGGAAGACACTGTGACAAGAACAGGTAGCCAGCTGGTTACCACTGGGTCCACAGACAGGAACCAGAGAATAATGGCTTCTCATGCTCAGCTCACTTTCTTGTCTTCATTCAGTCCAGGGGCCCAGGCCATGAAATGGCACAATTCACGATTAAGATGGGTCTTCCTACCTCAATCAACCTATCCAGTCTAGACAATCCCTCACAGGCATGCCCAGAAGTTAACCAAATGTAGACGGTCCCTCACAGGCATGCCCAGAAGTTAACCAAATGTAGACGGTCCCTCACAGGCAAGCCCAGAAGTTAACCAAATGTAGACAGTTCCTCACAGGCATGCCCAGAAGTTAACCAAATGTAGACAGTCCCTCATAGGCTTGCACAGAGGCTTTTCTCCCGTTGATTCTGGACCCTATCTAACCATCAATATTGGCCACTACAGTACCTTTTCCACATTTTATGTATGAGAGCAGTGGCCTGGAGATGGTTTTACTTCCGGTCACGAAGATTTTCATTTTCAGTATTTTACATTAATGAGACAACAAGCATCTGGGTTGGCAAAATGCTAAGATTTTATCAAGAAAACAATACTTGAGTCAGCAGCACATGGTAACAGCAGTTAGGTAAATCAGGAAAGCCCTCACAGCAAGCCATAATGCCTAGCTACCATCTCTTCTCGCAAGGTTCGATTCCATCCAGGATCCAAGAGTAAAGAAGAAAGGAAGAGCCAAAGGGAAAATGTCTGTTCTCCTCAGAGAGAGCTCAGCTAGGAATGGCCTGGAATACCAGTTGTACATTCCCAGCACTAGTTCTGTGTAAAGCCCAACCCAGTATTTCATAGGTCCCCTTTCTGGTGGGGCATCCTATCAGTCAAGACACCCTTGAAACAGGTAGTCCAGAGGTCCAGATGTGGAAGCCAGAGAATGACTGCTTATCAGCTCATCGATGAGCCCAGATCACGGCATCTCTCTTTTCCTCAGCTTTCCTTTACTCTAAGGAATACTTGAAACACTCAGCTCGTCAATAAAAAGGGTGTGCTCTGGCTCACAGATGTGAAGCAAATGACCCCATCACTTTGGGGGCCTATGGCAAAGCAGCACATCATCATGGTGAGAGAGGTGTGGAGGTGCCAAGCTGCTCACTTCATGGCAGCTGGAAAGGGAGGGTACCAACTGCCAAAGACTAGAGGGTCTCCTGGCAAGCCCCGCCTCTAGAATTTTCTACCGCATCCCAATAGTGTCAGGCTGGATACTAAGCATTTAACATTTGGGCCTTTTGGGGGGACATTCAGATCCAAGCTGCATTAGCATCAAACAAAGTCAGTGAAGCATTCAGGGGCCTGGGCCTCGGTCCCACACATCTAGGGACTACATGCTGGTACTCCAAGGCTTTGTTTCAACTCTTGAGAAGGTACACAGAGAATTCACCATGATACATTATATTCATTTTTATGGTTAAAAGAGGTTGTACAGTCAGCTGGGCGGTAGTGGTGCACGCCTTTAATCCCAGCACTCAGGAGGCAGAGCCAGGTGGATCTCTGTGAGTTCGAGGCCAGTCTGGTCTATAGAGCGAGATCCAGGACAGGCACCAAGACTACACAGAGAAACCCTGCCTCAACCCCCCCCACCAAAAAGAGGTTGTGCAGTCATGAAAAGGGCCATAATACCAAGCCAGAGTACAGTGGAGCACTGTCTGGGAGGTCTAGCCTAGTGCATATCATCATACCAACTGGCTACCAAATTGAGAAAAATCATGTTGGTGCCTTTAGGCATTAATGCTGGTGACCTCTGGCACCTCCACCTTTGGAAGCTACCTCTGAATAGTGCAAAGTGTGTGTGTGTGTGGGGGGGGGGATGGCTCTCACCAATTTATGGCTTTAATATAAAGCCTTCAGTGAGGCCAGAGTGTTTGTTCCTTAGAATGTTGAAAACTAGGAAATCTGTATTCATGGGAGTCGTTTTCCATTTCTGCATTTCTAAGCACTGATCCTAAGCCTGGCTTTTCTGCGTTCTCTTCCCTCAGCATCTGGACAAGATATTTAAGCACCGGGAGCTGCAGCAGAAGCTGGTGGACGCCAAACTCGAGCAGGCTCAGGAGCTGATGCAGGAAGCGGAGGAGCGTCACCGGCGGGAAAAGGAATATGTATTTATCCTTTCAGTCCGCATGCAGATGCAATCCATCCCTTTGTCGGGGGCCCTCTAGGAAAGCTGTCTGACCACGGCAGATCATTCCACTCACACAAAAGCCCATGCATCCGTGGGGAAGTCAATGCGCTAGCCCAGTAGGAGACACGGGGCCTCGGCCTTTATTCACACAAAATAGTCATCCAACGCGCTCAGCAAGTGTTTCTCAAGTGCCTATTATCTGCTGAGTGCATTTGAGGTGCTAGATTATCACTGTGAATAAGACAGAGAAGGGCCATCTCCTACCAGGCAGATCAGAGGCCGGGTGGGAAGAGACGAGCTGTTACACGCAAAGCAGGAAGGATATTTAGATGATAGTAAGTTCTTAGGCAAACGAGGAAGAGCTGAGATGGGCTGAAGCGGGAGGGACTACCTGGACAGAGTGATCGGGACAGGCAGGGATGACGTAGCAGCCAAGTTCTGCCTTCTGAGGACCTGCCTCGTGGGAGTCTTCTCCAGCAGTGGTATATCTTGTCAGTGACGAGGCTTGATGTTAGACCCACCACGGCATGCTCCCACACTCAGGGGAAGGTCAGAGAAGGAGGAGCAGGTGGAGAAGTGTTCAAGATGTGGGGGTAACTGGGGTCCAACTGTGCGGCTTCGTAGGGCTTGGAGAGGCGGTTGGATTTTATTCCGAATGTAATGGGAAATGACTGAGGAGTTTTAGGAAAGGAGCTGACGTGATTGGCTCCCCATATGTACAGGTTAACGTGGCCCCTGAGTGGAAAGTGGACCAGAAAAAAAAGGCAGAGGTTCCCAGCACAATCCACGGGAGATGTGACAATGACGTGGATTAGGAGGGTGGCAACTGAAAAGAAGAGGTGGAGACAGGGAACAGTTACTTCAAAGTAAAAGCAGCCATCAGTCCAAAGAGGAGGACAGTGTGGAGGGTGGTGTATGTCACCAAGGCTGACTCCTGAGTCTGGGATTGAAGAAACTGAATGGTGGTATTTATTGCTCTCCAAGGAACCATCAAAAGTAACAAGGCCATTGCGCAGATGTCAAAACTGAGGCTCAAGGAGGACACACAGCTTAAGGTTTCACACTGCTAAGGGAAGTGATATGTTTCAAAACCACACACATCTGTCACCAGCCTTAAGCACTCTGTGACACTACATCACATTCAGAGGTGTGTTTCAGCTGCATGGAAACATGCACCAGTTGCTGGCAGAAGAGAGGAGGTGTGTGTGTGTGTGTGTGTGTGTGTGTGTGTGTGTGTGTGTGTGTGCGCATGTGAAGGCTGAGAGGGCTGTGAGCCAGTTAGCTGTGAGGCCAGTTACTCAAATGATGCCACTTACCATTTGGCCAGAAGCTTTTTGTTTACCTGAAACCAGAGTCACTTAATTTGTTAGTGTAGCAACGGCAAAATAACCAGTTTTCAAATATGGCAGGAAAAAGTAAATGTGGACCACAAACCCTCACTCCTAGTTCTCAAAGCCCACCTACTAACCTCTAGCCATCCCCACCCATTCCCACCCACCCCACTCCCAATTCTCACTTCTGGTGAGGTATCAAGTCCAAACTGGAGGTTTCTCCAGGCAAACCGAATAATCAGGGATAGCCAACAGGCTGCCACTGTTGACTCCAAAAGCGTGGCCCAGCACACCTCTACCACACCCTCAGATGGCCAGAGGGGCCTACAGGTCTGGTACTCCACAGTGTCCTGGGCCTCCCCGAAGACCAACAGTGTATGCTTTCCTACTATCTCTAGGCCACCGCACAATTATCTGGAAGTCAACAACTAGAATTCTCATGGTACATTGTAGACATGACTTTTATTTAAAAAAAAAAACAAAAACAAAAACAAAAATCCTTCTCAGCTCTGACCAGAAGATCCAAACCTAAGACTATAGTTGTACATCAAAATGGACTGACAAATAAATGTGTATCTTAAGTTAAAACATGTTTACCCATCTGCTCCCAGCTCAACCCTGTCTAACGGTGGTGGTTATATAAGAAAGGCTTCCTTGAGGGAGAAGAAGGATGAGGACTCTTAGGACCAGAGGGCAAAGATCAGAGCAACCCATTAAACTTCTCTGTTTCTCAAATGTGCTGCCTGGGTCACTGATAGCCAAAGCATCTTGGTTGGGTGTTTGAAAAGCACAGATTTCAACCATGCCCTATATATCCTAGATTATACTCTCCAAAGGGGAATGTACCCATTAGTGATTCCCCGAGGAGAGTCAGACACGTTTGAACTGCTGGGTCAAGAACCAGGGATAAAAAAGGGGATGTGTATTTCTTAAGGCATCTTGTGTGCTGTGTTGGAGACTGTATGCTAATATAATGGACCAGTCGCACACAGCCAGGCTCAGGAGGGAGAGTCTAGAGATGTTCAAGCTAAGGTTGATGATGGTGGTGGGAGAGGATTGCTTGGGAAGCTCCTGTAATTGCCAGGGAAGCTTTTCACCAATGGGACTGGTGAGAGGTTAGATGTTGTGTGATTGACACTTGATTTGGATCCTTAATTTTTTTTCATTAAAGCCACTAGTTTCCATAGGAATCAAACCCATTAAATTAATTATTTTATCAACTTTAACTTTGTTAACTTATATTTTGCAAAAGTCTTCCCTCAAAACAATACTTAAGGGAAAGGGGTGTAAGAAGAAAGTGAGTTGTATCTGTATACAGTAAACTAAACAAATGTCAATTTAAAACCAGTTAGACTTTCTCCCCACGCACTCACTCTCTTTTCTCACAGTTGCTGAACCAGGCAGCAGAATGGAAACTCCAGGCCAAAGTGCTGAAGGAGCAGGAGACAGTACTGCAGGCTCAGGTGAAGTGGGGGGACCAACACGTGGGGGACTGGGGGAGCCTCCTTCTGGGGCCAAGGGGCTGGGACAAAGCTTCGCTAAAGGAAGAGCATGAACTTGAAAAGAGTAGATTAATATTAGAGTCTAGCCTCGAGAGTGATTTGTTCAGCTGCCATCAGAGTCCAGGGTGTGTCTATGGGGCATGTCCATGTCCGTGTCCGTGTGTGTGTGTGTGTGTGTGTGTGTGTGTGTGTGTGTGTGTGTGTGTCTGTGTGTCTGTGTATCTGTGTGTGTCTGTGTGTGTGTACATTTGCACATGAGTATGTGGAGGCCAAAAGTCAACATCATGTATCTTTGCCCAGTCACCACCCACCTTATGTTTTGAGATTCATCTTGAAATGGATCTGGAGCTATGTAACTTGGTCAGACTAGCTGGCCCGAGGGCCCCACCCATGGCCTCCTGTTTCCATTCCTTTGGTGCTTAGATCCCCACTGCTGTGCCTGGCTATTTTAAGGTGGGTGTTGGGGATCCAAAGTCAGATCCTCAGCTGGCATAGCAAGCGCTTTCCTGACTGAACCATCTCAATAGAACCAAGGATCTGGGAGCTCCATGGTGTGGGAAAGAAAAATATAAAGATGTGATACCATTTCTCAGCTCTACCCATTCAAACTTGAGAAGTATCTACCAGGCATTTCTAATTCCTCACTCACCCACTGATCCTGAATGAGTCCAGGTACTGAGGTCAGAGTACTGGCTCTTTACACGGAGATGCTGTGTGACCCTGCCAACTTACACAAGCGAATTCTACTCACATACTCCTCTTGTTTCTAATTGTCCTGAAAGGAGTCGGAACACCAGGAAGTTAAGGCCTTGATGCCCATTTTTAAGACCTGAGCAAGAAAGATGCCAAGGGCCATTTGCCCGTTTTCCTAGACTGAAGTCACTTTCAGTCATAAGACAACACTGGTGAGTTGGGAACGTGTTTCCCACTTAGGAAAGCAGTGTCTGGCTTTCAGTTATATCAGCTGAGGCAGTAGAGCTGCTGTCATAGATGATCAGTTAGATACAACTGTCAGGTCATTAACAGAGTGTCATCAGATCAGTAAGGATGAGGACAGCAGCAAACATGGAATGTCAGCAGTATCCGAGAGCACAGACACAAAATACCACCCCAGGGGAAAGATCCGGAGTAAACTGTTAACAGTATAATCGTAGTCTCTAGACCCAGATATCCTCTCCTGATCTTTAGATGAGGGGAGAGCTCTCTGCAACAGCTCTGGGACCGAACTGGCTTCCATGTCAAGTCTCACCGTCTTATTAAGGCAATTTCTAGGCACAGTGCCTTCCATTTCCTACTCTTAACTAGAACTCGGTGTCCAGTTAAAGGAATACATGAGGACCAGCTTGATATGGCTCAGTGGGTACAGGCACTTGCTGCCAAGCTTGATGATCCCCAGGTCCCATTTGGTAGAAAGAACTGACTCCCAAGCCTGGGAAGTTAGACTCTATCCTCCACTGCTGCACGAGGCATGCATGAACCTCCAAACGCAACTGAATATAAAAACAAAACGTGAGCCCTTTGGCCAGTTTTAAGGTGATATATTGCAGCAATTTTTGTTACTTTTAACCATGGAGTAGTATGCTTCTATTTCTGTCCCTGGCATGACTTCTGGATAGCCTTTCCACACTTCTCTGAAATCCCAAAGCAAAAGTGGAAATAGCTCCCGTCAAATCAAACACACAATGTGTCAACATGCTAATAGAAGGCCAACTCCATGGTATAAATATCCACTAAGAAAATGAGAAGTACAAAAGTTTAGTTAGAATAAGATAACGTTGGTGCTGGCTACCCGAGCGATTGATAAGCCACACAAATTGTACTGTCGATGACCAAGCAGTCTAATAGGAAGAAAAAGGAGAATGTTAAAACCTGACCACTTGAAGAAGGAGGAGGGTATGAGAAGTTGTTTGATGTCTGTGGAGTTGTTGAATGTGTGCATGGTTTCCATTTTGCAACGTGAAAATATTCTGGAGATTGGCTGTACAGCAATGTGAGCATAACAAGATTGATCTGTAGACGTCAAACAGGTTAGGGTGGTTAATCACATGTGTGTTTTAACAAAATTTAATTTTTAAACAAAGCAAAACAAAATGGTCAGTTGGAATAATCTAGTAAAAAAATAAAGGAGACAATGCAGAAATACCCAGTTCTTGGCACAAATATGACAACCTAAGTTAGCTCCATAGCATCCTCTCACAAGGTACCAGGAGAAAAAGCAATTTCTGAGAGTTTTCTTCTGACCTCCAAATGCATGCCGTGTCACATGTGTGTGTGCACACACACATGCACACACACGCGTACAGGCACACATGTGTAAGCACGCAGACACACACCACATACTAAATATATATTTTTAAAGTATTTCTTTTGCTATTGTCACCAAGTGCATCAGTTTGAACGCAATGATAAATAAACTCGGAGTCAATAATAATGCTGCGTTAGTGTCACATGAAAGAAAGAGATCATTGCTATTGTTTAACCAAGAGTGAGTCCAGAGCTGATGTTTTGGTTGTGAGCCTAAGTGTTCAACCTCTGAGCCAGCACTCCAGCCCAGTGAGCCCAGGCTTGACACTTCACACACCCTGTGTCTTCTGTCATCATGGTTTATCTGTTGTATGTGCCTGAATCTGTTGCCTGCCTGAAAACTGTCTTGTGAATCTGTCCCTGTCCCGGTGTCTGTCCCTAACGAAGGGCTTTGCTGTGTAATTATTGAACAGTACAGAAAGCGTCAGCTGGGGAAGGAATGGGAAGGGCCTTTACAGAAATCATTAACAGAGGCTTAGGGATTAAGTCACTGACCCCAGCTGACCCCAATTGACTCAGATAACAAACAAACAAATGCTATCGAGCAATATCCAAAGGCCCCTTTCAGTATGTACAGGAGATATTCATGTGTGAGATTGATTTTGATCTCTATCTGCTGTTTCCAGCAAATGATTAGCACAACACATGTACAAACACATATGTGTTACTCTTGGGTCAGGGGCATGGAAAAGTACATAATTTAAGACTATAGCTATTTATTATCTTAGTTTGTAAAAGTTGATCACATGGGAAATCCAAGGAAAATAAAGTTCTGACTTGGTAATTTGTATCGAATATCTCATAGTTAAGTTGTCATTGAGTTTATCTTTCCACTAGGAGTACAAGTATGTCAAAAGCAGGACCCATGTGCTAAATAAATATCTTTACATATGTGGTGCATATGTA
Source organism: Peromyscus aztecus (assembly GCA_902168405.1). Lineage (NCBI taxonomy): Eukaryota > Metazoa > Chordata > Mammalia > Rodentia > Cricetidae > Peromyscus > Peromyscus aztecus. The sequence continues at coordinate 10,634 of CABHPQ010173774.1, read as the reverse complement.
TGTTCAGTGATGAGCAAATGTTTGTAAAAATTAAAACGTAATAAATCTGTAATGATAGATCTTATCATTTTATTTTTCTTTGAAAAGATTTTAGGCAACATTAAGAGGATTCAATAGAGTCTTCAAAAGATAGAGCACAAGAAATTGGAAGGGAAACTTTGTGGAGTGGGATAAAGGAGAAACTGGAGGGGAGGGATGGTGGTGGGTTTGGGAAGATGGCTGAGTAGGTAGAGGGCTTGCTGTAAAAGAATGAGGACCTGAGTTTGAATCCCGAGCACTCGTGTAAAAGCCAGGCATGGTGACAAGTGCCCATGGCTGCATCACGGATGGGTAGAAGAGACAGGGAGACCCCTGGGCCTTCCTGGCCAGCCAGTGCAGCTGAAATGGCGGGCTCTAGACTCACCAAGAGACTTTCTTTCAAACGGTAAGCTGGAGAGCTTTAGAAGACACCTAAAGACAGACACACACACACAGACACACACACAATTTGTAAATGAAAATTTTCAATCATGTTCACCAAGCTGGGTTGACCTTGTAGTAAAAAGAATAACCAAACATATGACTAACCCTGTATTGAGAATACCTTTAAATCATTTTTTTCCTCAAATAACGAACAATGACATGTTGTTTTTCTGGAAGCGTTCTGAAAGCAGCCCTAAAATAGATGTACTCTTTGCTCTGTTTACAGCTCACCCTCTACTCAGGAAGGTTTGAGGAGTTCCAGAGCACACTGTCAAAAAGCAATGAAGTGTTTGCCACTTTCAAGCAGGAAATGGATAAAGTGAGTATTGCGTATCCATGAGGATTGACATATTTTTGTTTTGACAGGCAGCTCTTTGCATTCATTTTTCTCTGGCTAAGATACTTCAATGCATTTCATGATACATGGAAATTTTTATAGGCAGGAATGAGACTTTCAGTGGGTTGGTTTTTTGTTGTTGTTGTTTTTTGTCTTTTAAATTTTTTCCAGTAAATTAATCTGATCAACAGCCCTAAAATGCTAGGATACATTTTTACCAGAATGAACAATATTTTTCTTCTTGATAGATAGCTTTAAAAAGGACAGAAGTTAGCATTAAGTTAAAAAGTCCCACCTTCTAATGTTCAAAACAAACATTTAAATACCTAAAAGTACAACGTTAGAGTTGATAGACTCCTTCCCATAACTGTAATATAATTGTTGAGCTCTTAATAAGAAAATAGAAGAGTAAGTTCAAACACCAAATTTGTAACTATCCTCCAAGTACTGTTGGGCTATTTACTTACCTCTCAACTTTTATTTTTCTTATTATAAATTGAGATATTACATTCTTTGCATAACTCACAAAGCTATGGAATTCACATAAATTAATGTATTAAAAGTTTTTGCAAGTCTTTTACAAACATAAGGTACAAATGTTACCGATGGACAGAGCATTAATATTATATTCAGAACAGTATCTTCCCAGTGGACAGTCAGCACCAGCATTCTGTCGTTGAGGGCAGAGGGTGAAAGCACTCAATGTACAAGCCTGGTGACCTGAGTTTAGATCCCTGGATCCATGTTCAAAGCTGAGTGAGTTGGGGAACATCTGTGATCCTAGAACGCCTCTAGCAATATGGGAAGTAAAAACAGGAAAATGCTTTGGAAGCTCATGGGCCGGCATGCACACACACACACACACACACACACACACACACACACACACACTTTTGTGAACAGGCACTGGCATTAATTATAAGTGCAAGAAGCATCTTTCAAAATCTATTTTATTGAAATAATGTAATGTTTACACTAATATTTGTTGTTAGTTTTCTTGGTTCTGAATAGATGTATCCATTAGGTTTTTTTTTTTTTTTAAATTCTAGAGTTATAAGATTAGAATTTTATTTCAAAATTGCATATTTTGAGACTAGGATATTAAGTGTTCTTAATCTGAAATTCATTGATGGATGTTAGTTAACCCAATAATTCCCAGATAAACAACAATAACAACAACAAAAAACCTGGTATGCATGTTTGTGTAACTCTCAATATGGTTCTATATCTTTTATGAAACAATTAAAGTTAACCACTTAAGCTTTACAATTGCCTAATCTGGCCAACATATGATCCAAACCAAAAAAAAAATCCATTCAAGACTCATCTAGCGTCTCTTAGAGCAAGAGCTGATAGTCTGGGCTCAGCCTCTGGCTTCAGTGGGTGCCTCAGACAACTTTGCCCAAGAAGCAAGCATGTAGCCAGGCTTGGAGGCACACACCTTTAATCCCAGCACTCACTCAGGAGGCAGAGGCAGGCAAATCTCTGTGAGTTCCAGGCCAACCTTGTCTACATAGCAAGTTTAGGCCAGCCACAGCTACAGAATGAAACCTGCTCTCAAAATAACTGAAATAAAAATTAAAAATGAAGACAGCACCTAGGTGTGGCTTATGAAAGGGAATAATACCTGACCACAAGCCTTACCCTCCAATTTACAGAAGCAGAGAGCCCACAATAAATAATAACCAGTAACTTTATACTCAAGGAAGACTTGATCACTTCTCTATCACCCACATTCAGACTCAGTGACTAAAAGATACTTCATTTGTTGCTGACAATGAGGTATCTATAGCCTGGCTCTTTTGTTGACGCACTAGATGTTAATGCATATCCTTGCGCCTTGCTTTCCCCATTTACAAAACAGGGGTGAAAATGGAGCCTCTCTCGTGGGACTGTTTCAGAGATGAAAAGAATGTGTGCTAATCACATTCTGTGAGCTCACCTTCACCCTATAAGCGTAAATAAAGAGAAGGTGGAAAGCAGTGTTTGTGTAAACACCAATGGTTATCTACAGTTTAATGCCTAAAAGCAATGACAGCTTTCTCAGTGTGATAGCCTTCTGTTCAATAAAGCAACTGCTCTAAATTGCAAGCTTATTCATGGGTCTCACTAAGGACATTTTTTATTTAAATGAAAGAAAAGTCAACAACAACAACGTGTTCCTAAGTAGTTTCCTTTCTCCTGAATTGGCTCTGGTGCAAATCAGTTTATTCATTACTGATCTAGAGGACTCAGAAATAAATCACTCCTCTTCCTCAATCTGCATTGTTGACATGGAACATTTGTTTGCTTTGCCAGCTGGTAGCAGAAGGACTGGCCTTGGTGTCACACGTGGAACTAATTGCTTCCTTGAAACATTAACTCCTCAGGATTAACACTAAAACACTCTAATTTCTGTAGACAACCAAAAAAATGAAGAAGCTGGAGAAGGATACAGCCACATGGAAAGCCCGATTTGAGAACTGTAACAAAGCTCTGTTGGACATGATCGAAGAGGTGAGGAAATTCCTTTCTTAGCTTTTCTCTCCATTTCCCCAATCCTGTCAAAATAATCAATATAACCTAGTCGTGCAAATGATTATGTTTGAAAATAGGCTGACTTTCAAGGGAGATGTGATACACTAAAATATAATGCAAGTAAGATCAGGGGTCATTCAGAAATCTAAGGAAGAGTCAAAGACCTTTGTAAACTTTAGTCACAGGATTATTGAGTAGACTACTGTGGCAGCCTGCCTGCTGGACTGTAATGGTTTTCATGAAGGTTTTACTTGACCTCAAATACTGTTCATCACCCAGCAAGTACAATGGATGCATTGGTTTGACCATACCTAAAGAAGACACCAGCCCAGGTAGCCCACATACAGATTATTTTATAGACAGATATGAAGAAACCTTTTTAAAAAACTCCTTCAGCGGTTATTAGATTGCTGATGGTACGCCAAGACCTGCAGGTTTTCCAACTCTAAAGGCAAAGATATATAAGCTCTGACATGAGTGATAGGACTTGCAAGTGAAGACCCCTGCATGTTAACAAGGGTCTTATAGGGACAGTAGCTGAGACAGGAGTAAGTAGTAAGCTGATTAGGAGCAGACCCCTGCTCACACTCACACCACTATCACCAGAGGGGGGAAAGAACTGAACAGTGTGAGCGGCCGACATCATGAATTAGTATGTGGTGAGTTTCTGTGGTTATAAGTACCACTTTAACGCTTCATCCCAAGTCACAACCAATTCCCAAGACATGTGTTCATGACTCATCAAGACGAGTCAAATGGCTGCTGCATTAGCACACAGCAGTTTATCTATCAAGAAGACATGTTCCCTAAAATACCTAAAGCAGGGTTGAGGGTGAAGTCCCAGTCTGTCTTACTCATTTCATGCAAGCTCTTGCTTACACCCCCCCAGTTCTTAGAAGATTCATGTAGGTTAAGATTTGACAGGTTCTTCATTGAAGCAGAAAGAAGGCTCGCCTTGTTGCTTTTCCAAAGAACAGGCAATGGTGATTAAAATTCTATTAGTCTAATAATCGGTGCAAAACATAAAAACAACGGAAAAACCAAGTGATCTTCATAAATGTTTGTTCAAACCTAGTAGACAAATTCTGGGACGAATGGTTTTGTCTCTGGAGAGCATTCTAGGGAATCCACTGTTCATGCCATTTGTGTATGTTTATGTTACAGAAAGCCCTAAGAGCTAAGGAATATGAGTGTTTCGTGATGAAAATCCAGAGGCTGGAGAACCTGTGTCGTGCCTTACAAGAAGAGAGAAAGGAACTCTACAAAAAAATCAGAGAAGCGAAAATGTCCGAAAAGGAAGAGCAGGGTCAGCACACCTCTGATGAAGAGCCAGAGTCAAATGTCTCTGAAGATAAAGAAACAGATGCAGAGGAAGCCAACAGTGTTCAAAGCGCCGTGAAAAACCTGGCCACGGCTTTCACCATCCTTCACCATCCGGAGTCCACCCTGGACCAATCAGAGGAAAGACAGCCCGCAGTGACTGGTCCTCAGGGCGGAAGTGACATCATCCCCCAGCAGCCCGAACTAGCCCTTCTGAACCCTTCTGCTGCTTCAGGGAGTCCTGAGCCTCCCGTAGCTTCTCAGGCTGGGGCTGGAGGGGTCTGTGAGGCTGCATCTGCTTCTGCAGCCAGCTGTACCTCTACAGGGCCAGAGCTCCAAAGCCAGGGACTCCCTCCTGGGAACCTCCTGGACCTGAAGCTCCAGGAGCCAGAGGCAAAAGCTTCTGGTCAGGCCCCACAGTCCCCAGCCCAGGGCTCCCTAGCTGTAGTGGAGGCAAAATATGCTGCTCCACCATCTCCAGAGAGTGAGGGAGTCCCTAATGTGGTGCCTGGCTGTGAGCCCAGGGAGCAGCCCCCACCAGCTGCCACAGAGATCCCAGGCCCTTCCACCGGGCTCCCCATAGAGGCTGACAGCAGTCTGGATGGAGTAGACTAAGACTCATCGATTCTTTGGGCTGTTCACCCTGCTGAATCTTCCTCACGGCACAATGTCTGTGAAAGAAACTTCAAGGACTAGGAAGAGAGTTAGGGTCAAGACATTTTTAATGTTGAGCCTTTGCTGCTGTTCGCAGTTTATAACTAATGTGGAGATTTTCTGCAACTGCATAATTTTCCCATTGGCAGCCAAACATCAACAGCAAATATATAGCTCAGTTCCACTAAGCTGGTACCTTAATCCAGTTTATTAACAGTAAGGTTTGTTATTTAAGGACTCCCATTTACAATATATAAATATTCTGAGATGTTACATTTATTTCCACAAATAATAAGAGCTATAATGACTATTCAGATTCCATTTAAATAGCATAATATACCCTGTGCTTATGTGCGTATATAATACACATATCTACATGTGTGGATAAATAATACATTTATGTGTACATATACACGTGTATTTTCATACATGTATGTAAAGTCATCATACAAGTATATTTCACTTCTTACAGATTTTTCTCTATTGCAAGATATTTATATGCTGATCAAAAGTTCTCTTACTTACGCTCTGCACTACAGTAGACTAATGCTCTATAAATCAGAAATAGATTCAGAACACAAATATCTAGGCCATCACTACTTTGGCTGAAAAAGGTAGCCCAATTTAAGATAAAGAAACTCAACCAGCAGATCAAATGATGGACATAGCACGCGTGTTGGAACGCCTGTGCAGATGGCCTGCGTACACACAGGACCACAGGGGGAGAAATCACAAGGAGGTGGCTCCCTTCCTCTAATGCTTCTCCTCATCTCCTCAGCCAGCTTCCTCCCAACTTCCCGGCATCACTTTCCTGGGATGAAGCAGCCTGCTCCTGGCTACCTGTGAGCAAATGGCTGGAAATGGGAAAAGAATCTAGGATTTGAGGGGTTGAGTGTCCTCAGACTACAGGAGGCCGACCCTGGTCAACTGTCCCTCTGGCTACTGAGATCTCAAGAAAATGCCCACTTCCTTTTGTCTCCAACCTTTTCCTTTTTTTTTTTTTTTGATTTTTTTTCCATTTTTCTTTATTAAGAAATTTTCTACTTACTCCACATACCACCCACAGATCCCCCCTTCTCCCTCCTCCCACCCCCCAGCGCTCTCTCCCAAGTCACCCCGCATCCCCACATCCCCCACATCAAGGTCTCCCATGGGGAGTCAGCAGAACCCAGCACCCTCGTCTTTACCGCAAAGCATCTATACCTTCTGAATTCCCGCCTCTGTATCAAGTAATCATGCCTGGCCCACATCTCAATTAATGTTAAGTAAAACGGATTTTTCCAAAACAGAAGAAATCCACACAAGTTTTCAATAAGAGTGATGAAGCTTACAAAGCCAATCCATTTTCTGCTCTAAGAATTTTTGCACAGGCAGTACAAAAATTTAAAACGGGGAGGGGACCCTACTCATAATGCAAACACAACAGGTGAGGACTCCATAGACGTCAAAGCTACAAGCCCTGGGGGTTGTCCGGACAAGTTTTACACTCTCATTGTTGACAAGATCCTCTAATAACACTGGCAGCATAAATTCCTCGGCCTAGGCTAAAAGAAGACTATCCTGACGAAACAGAAGAGTTGGGAAGGAGAGAGACAGAAGGAGCTCCAAGGGAGGAATGTCTAATCTAACACTACTTTAAGAAGTTGAGTTTGCCGGGCAGTGGTGGCACACACCTATAATCACTCAGGAGGCAGAGGCAGGTGGATCTCTGTGAGTTCGAGGCCAGCCTGGTTTACAGAGCAAGTTCCAATACAGCCAGGGCTACACAGAAAAACCCTGTCTCGAAAACAAAACAAAAAGTTGAACTCAGGTAGAAACAATGGATAAAGGAAGATGCCTGACCACTCATCCAGGAAATCATTCTTCAGTGGTGCATGTGGCTATGTGCCAAGGCACACAAGGAGCTGGTAGGCAGTAGCCATATGTTAAAAGAATTATAAAACTGTATAAAATTTGTTTGAAGTAGACAGCAAGGGGAATAACAAAAATACCATTTGAGAAAAAAAAATTGGGGGGAAAAAGATGCCATTATTTGAGAATCCATGTGTTTTTAGAGGCTTTGCATATTATAATCACAAGGATCTCCAGCCAAGTTCAACACTACTGGAAATTAAACATTCAATTAACTCAAAGCCAAATATTCACCATAATAATCCCTTCTGTTTACAAGAGTTGAACTTCAAAGGATGGAGTAAGATCATCACAATTAGGTCTCGATCCTAAAGCTTAGGAAGACAGACAGACAGGAGGTGCTGACGTCCAATAAATTATGCATTCTTACATCCAAAGTTTATTATTTTCATCCAAAAGGGTTTCACAGCAACACATCACTCACAAATGTGTGTACTTCTGGCACGGTTTCAGAGGCTATAACTTCCCTGAAATCTGTAAAGCTTTAATATTGGCTTTGGGAGAATTATTTTAATAGTCAAAGAATGTTTTATTAGAGTTCTTTGTGTTCAAGCTTGGCCCTCCTCATAACAACTCATACTCTCTAAAAGCAGAAAAATCTCTCTTCTCTATCAAGTTCATGAAACTATTTTTAGAGATGCCAAGTCTTTCTAGAGACACTGGAATTAATGTTTTCTAAATGGAATCACATAATGTTTGTACCAATTAAAAAGGTTTTTCGCCCAAGTTTTCTAGTAGTTTTTTTTTTCTGTTTTATTCTTCCATGATTCAACAATGTTAAGTAAAAATATGGCATTACTCTATTGTTGGTTGAGTTTGGGCTTTCTAAATAAAATGCATATGTAGTAAGTCTTTTGAGAACGTAGAGGGAAGAAGGGCTAAGGAACAGAGGAAGAGATCACAGCAATGAGGCTCTAGTCAGAACACTGAGCTCTGTGAAAGAAGCTACAAACAGGACGTCCACATGCATGGTTTGACAACGGACTATCATGCATTGCATTTAAACACTGCAGCACGCACACACACACACACACACACACACACACACACACACACACACAGGTTCCCATTCCACACCCTTCCTGTTTACTTACTGGACACTGGATAGCTGAGATATTTAAATGTGACACAGCTGAACTGAATATGGTGACATACGCCTTAAATCCCAGCACTCTGGAGGCAGAGAGAAGAGGATCTCTGTGAGTTCAAGGCCAGCCTGGTCTACAGAGCAAGTTCTAGGACAGCTAGGTCTACATAGTAAGTTCAAAGCTAGCCTGGTCTATAGAGTGATTTCCAGAACAGCTAAGATCACATAGAGAGGCTTTGTCTCAAAATATCAAACAAAAATAAAACTTGATATAGCTCAAAAAATAAAAATTAAAAGGCCAATTCTAGAAACATACATACACATGCAGTGTAACAACAGAAAATGTCAAACTCCTCTTCACAAAGTGACAAGAATGATAATTCCAAAAATTATAGCATTGACTAAGCAGAGCCACAGTTCTAAAAACAACAAAAACCTCTATACCCTCCAAATTTTGTGGAACAAATAGTGGTTTTGTGGCTCTACTGAAGTGATAGCCACCAGCATTCTCTACACCATGTCTGTTAAGCATGGCAAGGCAGCAACCATTGTGAACACTACCAACAGTTCTAATACATTAACCAGAAACTGAGAATCCAGGTGTGTTCAGTTCACATAACATTTTAATCACAGAGTTACCCTAGCATAGCACTGCTCAGGTCTAAGAGAGGACACTACTCCAAGAATCACTATTGAATTCCTAAGTCCCCATCTGCTGCCAGCTAGCTGGGTTACTTTGGAGAAATGTCTACTATTTCTGGGCATCAGTTCATGTATCTATAAAATAAGAACCTTGGTGCTATGGTTTAAGGGAGTACCGCTGTATCAAGCTTACTTCCAAAGAGCAGGATTTGTGATGGCTAATCTTGACTGTTGAATGGGTTAGTGAGGCACACCACAGGCTGAGACTGGGAGAGCATTTTCAGGGAGGATTAACTAAAGCTGGAAGAGCAGCTCTAAACATGAGTAGCACTATCTCATAGGTGAGGGGCCTGGACGAAATAAAAGGGGAAAATAAATAAAAATAAAAGAAGAAAAAGCAAGGCAGTGAAGGCATTCTCTGTCTGTCTGCTTCCCGGCCACAGTGATAGAAGTTCTTCCATCATCCTGGCCCTGCTGGGATGGATAGACACCTCTTCAACATAGCAAAATAAGTTCTTCACCCCCTTAAGTTCACACCTCAGGTTTGTACACAGCAGCAGTTGGCTATTATACTTGCACTGGATGATCTTTGAGGATTTGGGTATTTCTGATGAAATCTTCAAGACCATGAAAGTAAGTCAAGTTTCCTACTCTCTAAGGAGAGTTTCATTCTAAGAGATGGATGCATGACCTTGGCAGTTCTATTACAGACCAGAAAAGGAAAAGGAGACAAGAAATCCCCAACTTTTTAATTTTAAAAATCAGATGACAGAAGGATTAAGGATTTTTCCAACATATACAGAGGTTCTCCTACATGTGAGTTTTTGTGCCAGCCCCTATAATGATAGTAGCAAGACTAAAGAAATAACTTCAGGCCTGAGGACTCCCACCCCCTGGCTTGTGAGCTCAATGCCAAGGGAAGGACTTGGAAAGACTAGCCAGTGACCATAATCCTACAGTGTTCAGGAGTGAAAAATACAAAAAAGAACATTTTAAAATACTTTTATTACAAATGGAATACCCAAATCTCCAAGTGGAGAACATTCTCCTGAGAATGAAGGTTTCTAATAGCACATGGCTATTTGTATGTATATGTAAGGCTATATATTAGTGTATATATATAATATGTTCTGGTGTATATGTGTAGCTTTGTGCAAATATATTGCATATATGTAGCTATTTGTGAATGTTTATGACCAGATATGGCCCTACATGTGCATCATAAGTTAACATGAACTTATGTAAGCATGTGTAGTTATATTTTATTTACTCTGTGTGTGTGTGTGTGTGTGTGTGTGTGTGTGTGTGTGTGTGTGTATACATTGCGTATACATGTACGTGTGTTGGGGAGTAGGGACTGAAAGCTCACTCTGAAAATGTGATTTTGGTCATGCAGTTAACAGGTTTTTCAGAGGATCACATCCTGCTGCACTTTGCTCAATAAATCCTCCTTGGCTTACAATTTCACAAAGTTTACTGGTTCTGTTTGCTTCTGTTGCTTTTGTTGTTTTGTTTTGTTGGCTGACTATCTGCCTTCTGAACAAGCAAGCAGGTGGGTGAGTTGGCAAGCACACTGGCAGCTGTTCATTAAATAATTGCACCTGCCACCAGTCCAAGGTGACAGCTACCGCTGACTCACGGCTCTCATCCCAGGAAGGCAAGGAGTGTGTCTTGAGAAAGTCTCTCTGCCATTCCTCACGGAGG
>CABHPQ010173773.1:460-30037 GCA_902168405.1 Peromyscus aztecus | reverse complement strand
TTTTAACCCAGGGAAGCCCGGCCAACCAACCCATTGAGCTTCTGTGCCTACTTGCTCCTGTTGGGCTGAGGTAAGATTGTCTTGAGGCACCTTAGTTGTCTTTTTTTTTTCTTTTTCTCAGAAATCTCCTGTAACTGTAGATCGTTTTTTCAGCTTTCAAGAATGGAAATGATCTTTTGGGGTTTTGTACCATCTAAAGCAGAAATATTAGGGTGGTTGATAATACAGCTTACTTTGTAAATCCCAAAGCTGACAAGAATAAAGTCCAGTCTCTATTAAAAATGGGACGCAGAGGACCAGACAGGTGAAGTTACTTCTCCAGCATCACACAGCAGATCCAGGACAAGCTGTGATTTAAAGAGCCGAGGGGCACCTGAGGATGGTCATTAATTTACATTTTGTGTCAAGTGGATAAGGGGAGTGCACTTTATATATATATTCCTAAGCAAACGTAACTATTACCTCAGCTTACATCTTCAGAAGTACCACCTCTTTTCTTGAACATAGTGGATAATCTAAGTAATCTTAGGATTCATCTTTTAAAGTAGGTGTGTGTAAAGTAGCTCAAATGAGCCGTCATGTATGCTATTTAATTTTCAGAGTAACTCCCCGTCTGCCATCTAATTGGGTAGTAACCATGACAGGATATTGGCAGGGTAGCTAGTATCATCCCGATTTTGACAATGAGGATTCGGAATCTGGATTTTCTCTAGTAAGGTCACAGATTCCTTAAAGCAGAGTCTACAGTTGAGTCACACGTGGTATGGGTGGTGACGGGGTTGGAAGGCAAGCAGCCTGCTATTGATCCTCGGGGTGAGTTTCATGGTAGCTTGTTGCCAAGGGACCAAAGCACATTTTAAGTACTTTGGGGGATTATAATAAATGAGTTTCCTTCAAGAGTAGGTCAGCTGGCCATGGCCACAGAACCTAGCTTCCTGACCACACAGGTTGAGAGGAAAAATATCAGCCCTGTGGCACTTCCAAGAGATACGAGGCAGAACAATCAAAATCAATGGTCATTGCCCAAATACCTGCTGTAGGTTTAGCTTGAACATGTACAGACCGTAATTTATTAATTTTTAACCTCATAAAAGAGAAATGCTATGTTCTCTTTCTGGGATGGCTCTTACCATATTCTGCAGTGCAGGACACAACATTGTGCTTGATGCCAGAGACCCAAATGATCCAGATAGACACAGCACCTCCTCATGGATGCAAAGGGGGAAAAGAGGCTGACGGGACCCTGACCCGATATTTGATATGATTCCAACTTTGGTAACCGTAAACACCCAAACTAATGAGAGTGTACCGAGAATTCTGACAGTCTTTACTTTCCATGTGTTAGTGTGATAGCTCTGTAATGTTTGTCCTCATATGTCAACAAATGAGCCCTCTAAATAATAAGCCCATTTTTAAAAGATCCAGGTTTTAGCCTCTGGAGTTTTCTCATTGGTTATCTGTGTTGTAACCAAGATCTAATGGTCAACTTAAAGAAGTCTTTTTCAGGGTAGAGTAATAGTCCTTGAGCCCCATACACAGTTCTGCACTTCACATCAGCAAGCCTGAGGCTCCTGTGGTGCTTAGCCATGATCCTCATGGGTGGTCCATTTACATAGTCCCTATTTTGAATTTAGGAGGACTAAAGGGCTTGAGCGGAGGAAAGTGGCTTGTGGATTCTTCATTGTGACTAGGTACCTCTGTCCTGACTTTCTGTTTTTTGAGCCCTGAGCTATTGCTTAGCTGAGGCAATTGATTTTAATAACTTTATTGTTTGGGCATTAGCCCTCCACTTAGAGAAAGAGCTTAAGACCCACCAATGTTTTTAAGCCATCTGTACACAACAGTCCTGTCCTCATTTGCCTGTGTCTCAGATAAGTGGCTGGGACTGAGCTGGTTCTGAAATCTCTTAAACTCATGATATTCAACAGTTCCACGGAGAGCATCAAACTCTAACTTCTGTAGCTCCTAAGACACAGCTAGGCTTAGTACATTCATACCCTTTCTGTCCAAAGAAAGTTCTAGTGGGCATTACTGGAAGCCATCATCGAATGCATCATTATCGAATGCATCTTTGTCTTTTTCTTGATCTTCTGGACTCTAAAATAGCAAACATTTTAAAATATATATATATAAATTCCCAAAAACTTTTTAATCCCCTTTTATTCTCAATATACTGGCTACAATTTCTATGTATATGAGTGTATATATATATATATATGAAAGCTATATTACAGATAAAAAGCATAACATGCACACATACATCCCTTCTCACTAAGGCTCTTAGGGAAAGCAATGCTTTTAATTTGATATCTGCTCTATAATTCTTACCTATAATGAAACCTTTAAGGACCGTCCATCGGTGTCTTTGAACTTACAATATCCAAGACCACAAAGAAACCCACTTCAAAAGGACATTTGCCTTCAAATTAGCACATATGTCAAAACCATCAGCATCCTTACAACCCCAAGGCTCTTGGCCATGTGAGAGAACACTTGATTCCTGAAATTACCACCCTTGAACACAATGGCACGCTCACCACAAAATGAGACTTAGCATCCATGAAGTAGCTGCAGCTTAGCATAGTTTGTAACTATTTATGCTGGCCCTGATAAACAGTGACCCATGTAGACGGACAAGGTTAAGACACTGGCACCGAAGATGTGTGAAGAATATCAGACTTCTGACTTAATGAAACTGGGAAGCTGCCATTTGGATAGCACTTCGGCCATTGTTCCATAAATAAGGATGTTCCGTTTAAGTTTTGTTTCCTGGGTGTCTTAACGCAGAGCTGTGGTCCTTTATTTGCCTGTGCATCATCAGATAGGCCAAGAGCGGACAAGTGAACCTCTGTGAGTGACTGCCCAGGTGCATATCACAGCTGTTTGACATTAAGTGAATTAGATCAGCTGCCTGTCCTCATGCCCCTGTGCATACCTGCCTGGTGCTCATTCCCAAGGTTGTGAAGGGTAAAACCGTCAATCACAAGGGTACTGGCCACACAGGCAGTCCTGAGTGCTTGCTGTTGTTAGGTATAAGTGGGTGAGCTTGTATATTTCAGCAAACCAATTTGGAAAGTAAGATGTAGATGCAGTCTGAAGCTGTAAGGAATACAGGCACAAAAAGATCTCTAAAAATTCTTGACATGGTAACAAAAAAAAATCACTAACTGTTAAAGTTTTTAACAGTTGGAAAATTCATTCATCTCCTTAACTAAAAGAAAAACTAATAAAATAGTTAAGAAAACCTTTGCTGGGGCAGCATTTTGACCTTTTGGCAACTACTTTATAACTTCAGAGATCAAGAAAAGCAAAAAAAATTTTTTTTAATTTGTTTTATATAGGCTTTTGCATCACCTATAGCTGGGATAAGAAGTCAGCTATCCAGTGGTAAATATATTTACATTTGTACATTTAAAATACCAGGGTTAAAGGTCTCCAAGTTCTCAGGTATAGCTAAGTGGTAGAGGGCTTGACTAGAAAGCATTAGCCATGGGTTCAATCCCCAGCTCCATATAAAATGAAATGGCACTGTTGGCATGAGATTAATGCCCAGATAGCTGGTGTCGTCAGCACAGCGGCTGATACCCTTTGAGCCCTGATTGGAAACTTGACACTAAATGTCACTTAAACTGCACAATGAGTTTTTTCGTAATCCCTACCACTGTCTGATTTTAAAGAAAAAGCTAAGGCTTAGAGAAGTTAATGAGCTTGCCAAATACCAAAGATCTGGCAGCTTGATGAAGTCATGGATGAAACTCAAGTTCCAAGCAGAATGATGAACACGTCTAGACCTTTCAGGTAGACTTTTTGTTACACTTGCTGAGTATCTCCCTGCTCCTATCTATCTCCCTATCTCCATGTATCTATAGCTGCTGGCACACGTGGCATTGCACCCCTAAATGCTTTAGCACACATCCCCTAAGAATAACAGCATAATCCTCCACAACAAAAACTCATGATGATGGCATCTAAGTGTGGCTTCCCAAGTCCAGATGAAACTCAGTTTTTACTCACCAGCTACTGGGATTCTCCAGCTTTACTCTCTGGACTGAGATCCCAGTACAGAATCCTCTAAATGGGTTGATTTCTCATCCGGAACGCCAACAAATTTATTATATATTTCCCCACAAGCTCCCACCTCCACTAATTCAAGAACGTGCCTATTATTTAAATCCCACTGGAATGTTGCAGTGTCAATCTAAGCCCACTGCGGGGAGAAATGCCTTTCAAGAGTGCCTAGTGTTTACTCTGGACTGAGTGCTCTGTACCAAGCACTGAGACTCAGTTTCTGCCCTCACATACAAATGTGGTTAGTAGCAGAAATGCAAACACCAATTACCATGCAATGTGATCAGTGCTCTGGTAGAGGGTCAAGAGAGAATGAACCACCTGGGAAAAGGCAGGATAGTCACATCAAGAAGCAAGCAGAGGCTATCCTCTGGGAATGTCCTACTTGAGACCATGGAAAAGGGCAAGCTGAGAAAGTCTGTACTTGAGCATGTGAAATACATATATCTACTGCCTAAGCAAGTAGTGTCTCATAGTGACATCTTGAAGAACAAAAACTACAATCCTCATTTGGTTCATTAAAACATTGGCAAAATGGTATAGTGTGTATAAGGTAAATGGCATGGATTTTGCCTTTTAGTTCAGAGTAATCACCTACCTGTATCTCACACAACTAATTTTTAACAAGACAGAAGCAAATTCTTCTTATTGTAGAACCTAATGTAATTCTTATTATATAAATTCTTGCATACTTGGAGCCATTATAGTGTATGGGAAGAGAAAAAATATGAACTGTTGCTTATCAAGGTGTTTTAAACATGTGGCGATAACTAATAGATAACATATAGATTTCAGTGGGGAATTTTATTAAAATTAATTATTGACAATATGTGAACCCAAGTATTCAGAGGAAGTTTGTGAAGAGGTGACTCTTAAAGAGTGATAAAATACTATAGAATAATAACAGCCATACATTTTCTTTTCCCAAGATGGAGAAAAAGGTAAAGTTATCAAAAGAAATTGTAAGTGAAAAGAAGATAATAGTTATTAAAATCTTCTTACTGGAGTTATGGCTCTACAAATGTTGCCCAGTACAAACCTTTGCATAAATATGAAATAAGGATATATAAATATAAATAAGCCCACAGATCACATCTCACCAGTGAGCTCTCCCCTTCCTGTCTCTTGTTTTTCCCATGTTTATTTCATATTTTAGCAGTGTTCTGGGCCTTCACGAAGCCAGTGAGGTCACTGAAGTAAGGAAGTTGGTCCCTCCCTGGGATGCACTGATGTGGGGAGAAAGCTGGACCCAAGCTAGCTCCACTCAACATTAGCTGCTTATTATTCTACTCCGAGACTCTAGGGAAAAAAATCCTAACCTGTGTTTTTCCACATCCTTATCTGACGAAGGAAGATATTAATTATGGCCCATAATAAAACTATTGGGAAGGTTACTTCAGTTCCACAGGTCATTTTATAAAAATATTCTAGCTGTAAAACTGAGAAAGACAGAATCTTCTAAGGCCCATATTCTTTCTCTTTTCTGCATTCATAATTAAATGTTCTCTCAGTATTATATTTCCATAGTGTTCCCAAGATAACACATTGGCATTCTTCTGAGACAGTTCAAATGTATGCCATATTTTTGCTTGCACATGTTGATCTTACTGGCAAATTCTCAAAATACATAAAGGTATATTTAAGCTATTCAGCATCCTTGCAGCTCCTTTTAAAAAGGAACTCTTAATTTAGAAATGTTAGACATTTTCAATAAAGAGCTCTTAATAAGAAATAAGAACAGAGAAGGAATTAAGGATTTTATGAAAGAAAATATTATGATATGAGGAATTAATAATTCCCCCCAGAAATGGCTTATAGAGGAATTTTTTCTCCTAAATGTAAAAAAAAAATATGAAATGTAATCTTACTTAATTCACCCTGAGTTCAGGATATATAAAGCAATCATTTTACCTTTAGAAGATACATTTGTGCTTTAGATGCTATCGGTAGCAGATCACACCACACATCCCTCTCTAATGATGGAACTCATGGATTCAAGAGGAAATAGAATACTATTTATTCCATTTCCTCAGAGAGAAGGAGACTTATCCTTAAAATCAGTTACTGAGATGTGATACCAAATAATAATGTTCTACAGAAAATGAGCAACAAACTTCACATAAACACACTTTATAACAGCAGAAATTGAAATATTCCTTGAGACAAAAAACATTGGTCTTTATATGAAGCATTATCGAAATATGTTCTTGCGATGTTTAAAATACCCAGAGGTTGAAATACAGAGAACAACCAAAGCTTAGATAATACTACTCAAAAGTTTAATTTGTAACTCTTTGTCCAAGTCATTCTCTATTCCCAATTCAAACCCATCTGCCATATGTGGGTCCTTTCTCCTCAGCCTCTGCTTTGCACCAGGACGAGCCAACTCGCCTAGTATGTGCAAGTTGACGGTGACTTAAACCCACCCCAACCCTCCTCCTTCATCGCACTGAGGAACTTGCTTCCTGAAGCCTTTCCAGCCCCCTAGTTCTCCCACACTGAGGGAAGATTCTGACAGCCGGAGACTGAGAATGGAAACCGGGCCCTAGGGCTGA
Source organism: Peromyscus aztecus (assembly GCA_902168405.1). Lineage (NCBI taxonomy): Eukaryota > Metazoa > Chordata > Mammalia > Rodentia > Cricetidae > Peromyscus > Peromyscus aztecus. The sequence goes on along the minus strand of CABHPQ010173773.1, from coordinate 23,414 downwards.
TGAAAAACTTTAGTACTTAAGACACCATGTTCAGTCATTTTCATCTTAGGTCAAAAGGCAACCAAGACATTAGTTAACGAGCTCTAGTCCAGAGCTTCCCCAGCTCTTGTTTTTTTTTTTACACATTTGCATTAACCCTTACTTCCCTGGTCTAACCTAGAACTGTAGCTTCAGAAGACTTAGGTTTAGGATAAATTCTGGTGGGAAAGTCAGATGCTCCACAGATGCAGTTATATGGAGTTGATTTTAGTAAGTAGATCCATATAGGATTCAACTCTGAATTCCATCTTCATCCTTGTGTTTTTAAAGGAAATAAATAAATAAAGCATGAGAAATCAGTCAGGTAAAGTCATCCGAACTAAATCATTTTAATTTTCAAAAACATGACTTTGTTTTCACCTAGTGGCTTCAAAACTAAAATTTGTGGTGTTCTACCAAAACAAAACCATGGCTTTCCATGGAAGTGGATGTACATTCACTTCAGAACATCAAAGTCAGTTTCTAAATACTTGTATATGTCAAAGTGAATAGCTAGGGCTGTCCCGCAATGACTTTGGTTATAAATGCAACCACTGGCTTCCTATAAAAACATTTTTTTAACATGCAGTTTCTTTGGTAATAACTATTAAATGGCCAGTGCTGAGGATAAACAACAAAACAAGAAAATATAAAGATATATACAACTGTGGGAGAATAGAACTCGTGATTTTCTTGTTTGCTTGCTTCCTTGCTTGCTTCCATGTTTCTCTGAGACAAAGTCTCTCCCAACATAAACCAGGGTGGCCTGGAACTCCCAGAGATCTGCCTGCATGCCTCTGTCTCCTGAGTGCTGAGATTCAGGGTGTGTAGCACCATACCTGGCCTAGAACTCATGATTTTTTTATAAGACCCTCACAAGATGAACAGAGCTACTTGAGAAGAACAGTGGGGATGGATGAAGAGCATTTACAAATGGGTTGGATAACTCAATCAGAAAGTTAAAGCTGGCTATGAGAGCAAACTTTGTGTATATGTTTTACCACATAGAAATTACTGAAAATAAAAAAAGATCAAGCCTGGGCCATATTCTTCTCTGAATAGATTAGCTGATAACATCATCCCTGGCAAATCAAGGTAAGACTAGAAAGATTGTGAAATCCTGTGCTTCCCTCATACCTCAAAAAATTATGAGGCAGAAAAGCCTAATTAAAATTTCCTGGAGTGTTCCTTAGGTTTAGATCATACTACAGGGAAAGAGTAATATGCCATTCACTGAAGGCTATCTGATACTATTATTTGTCTGAACTATTCAGTGCTTAACATTGGTCTAGGTTTCTACCCAAGGTCAAAAGAGTTGTTTTCAGTAATGGTGAGTAGCAGTTCCAAGTGTTATGTTTTGTTATTTGTTTAGACAAGAGCTCATGTAGCCCAAGCTGACCTCAAAGGTGCTAAGTAGTTGATAATAACCTTGAACTAAGGATCCTCCTGAGCCTCCTCTCTCTTAAGTCCTGGAATCATAGGCCTGCACTACAGTGTCCAGTGTATGTGGGTACTTGGAGACTGAACTTTGGGTTTCATATATTTTTCTTTTTTATAGATAAAATGTGCCAGGTGTGGGGGTGTACAGCTATAATCCCAGAATTTGGGAGACTGAAGTGTAAGGTCTTGAGTTCAAGGCCAGCCTGGGTTACATAGGGCAGCCTTGGCTACGTATACTAAATATACTCATGTTAACTCCTTTATTCAGATGCTATCTTTAAAGAATAAGACTTACAGATACCAAAGCTATTCACGTAATCGAACTGTGTGCATACATGCACGTGCATATGCACATGTGTGTATTCTCCCTAATGGGTCAAATAATACTGCTTGAAGTAGAACAAACAATAAAATGTTAATATATTTACCAAGCAGTTACTATACCCAGTGCACTACCAAGGGGGGGAAGTATTACAATCATGTTTTGGCTGAAAGTCTGTAAAATAAAATTCTGGATTGAAACTGTTTCATTCAAAGATTTTCATCATGAAACCAACTCATCTGAGAAAACAGCAAAGTTTAAAAAAAAAATACTATCAGTAAGTATGATATATTTCCTTGGTTTGGAAATTTCCAAGCCACGATATTCTGCCCTGTCAAAATATATTCACTGGGGAATTTTTCACTTAATACATTTCTTTTGAACTTAATCACAGTTTTACATCTAGCTGGTTTCATTATTAAATAAAAGAAAAGGTGGTTCCCCTTCAGTCCTGAAGGGAACCACAGCCTTGAATGACGGTCTAACTTCTAGGTTCGCCTACAGTAACACCGAAACCAGAAACTTGTGGGAGAAATGTCACTTTATCTGAGAGAGTTAAATCCAACTCTCACAGGAAACAGCAAATTCATCTTTTTCTTTTTCTACTCGACTCTTTGCTGGAGACAAGTCCCTTGAGTCAGTGCCCTTTAAGTCACACTTCCTGTACATCGAGCAAACTGAAGTCACTGGCTTGTACTTTCCCCAGTGGAATCCCGAAAGAGCATTGGGAACATCTTCAGATATGCTTTTAGGGCAGACCTGTACTGTCTATATCACACTACATGAAAAAAAAAAAAAAAGATACAGAGAAAACCTCAACTACTCATTATAGAATGAAAATGAGTTTTAAGTTTCCTACGTCATAAAGTGCTATTCTAAATATCTGGGTTTTCTTCTTGAATTGTCTAGGGATCCAGAGGATATAAATCAGAGAGTAGACCACCACACTGGATCTGAAGCTATGCTCCTTGAACTTGAGCATTTTGGAACTGTGAAGAGTGGTTTTGTTTTAAAGATGACACATGTGTACAAATTATTCTCACCTATGAACAGAATTCACAATGTAATTTTAAAATTAGCCTTTTAATGGCAAATCTTTCAGAATTTCTCCAAAAATTAGTTATAAGCTTTTAGCCAGCTCTTTCCTTTCAGAGCTGAAGTCTACCTTGCCTTTGGATTTACAGTCAGTCACGCCGTCTTTAGAACTGCATGTGCATACACAACTATTTCTTTTTCTCTTCACAGGTGATGCAGACCAGGAAGGGGAAGCGTGTGGTTTTAGTTGCTGTGCCTCATCCTCTGGATGCTGGAGGCTCGCTGGAGGCTGTATGTTGTTAATGCTAATCGTGATAGGGGTTTTTGCCTCTGACTGACTCCTACATGTTAGCATTAACAGGATACCGTGCCTGTTACTAGCCTTCACATGGAACAAACGGCTGCCGTGGGAGGATGACAGGACCATTAGTCACCCTGCTGGATGAGTGCAGACTTCAGACTCTATCGTTTCTTAATGCACTAATCATAATCTGGTTACTAGGATGTTCCACTGTGTTGATAAATGTCATTTAAAATATTTATCAGCAGTATCCCAAACAACATTTCAACTTCAAGCCCACATGTTTATTTTTATCTTTAATGGAAAATGAAACTTGTATCATTTTTAATTCAAAATTATGCTCACGAGCACTTTCGATGATTCAACCAAAATACAGGCTGAATATACTATATATAAAACACATTTCTAGAGTATCTCTGTAGTTTAAATTCAGGGCTACCATCTTCCACTGATATCAAGGATTATCTGGAAATACCTCTTATAAGACTTGGAATTGGCATTTTTTTCCATGTTACCATTTCTTAGTCAGCTTTGATTTAAAATTCATAACTCTTAATTTGTTTTATTTTAAGGGATAATTGAGATAATACTGAATGATTTTATTAGCTGGGTGGTGGTGGTGGTGCACACCTTTAACCCCAGCACTCGGGAGGCAGAGGCAGGTGGGTCTCTGTGAGTTCGAGGCCAGCCTGGTCTACAGAGTGAGTTCCAGAACAGCCAGGGCTATGCAGAAAAACGCTATCTCAAAGAACCAAAAAAATACGATAAAGTATTAAAAAACTGACATGATGAATGGTTCCTGACAGCTCCCCGTATTTCTTTCACAAGGCACAAAAATTTAACTTAGAGCACTTCTCATTTGAAATGAAACCCCAAATCTAGGTTCCAGTTCAATAACTGAGCCGCACGGTCAAGCTCTCCTCTGTATTTGTTCATGCACTGAAAGGAGTGAAACTTTCCGAGGTTGGTGTGCAGCTTACTGGAGATACAGAACTATTTGTAAGATGATAAAGTACCACATTAGCGTTCTCTTCATCTAAAACTCTACCTGTTGCTTTGTTATAGTTAGTAATTCATTTTACAGAAACTTAGTATTTGAATTTCTGTCATTTTCTCCACAGTATCACTAATAAAGTATATACAGAGAGTTGTATTCTTATTGTATTTAAGGTATACCTGTTCTGATAGTTTTCCTGAACATTTTGTCAAGCAACTTTTTCACTATAGACAAATAAATTTCATGAGTCTTTAGTTGGCTTAGAATACATTTGTGTGGGTTTTTTGTTTGTTTGTTTGTTTTGCAAAGTACAGAGTGTAATTTCAGAAGATATTTACACAAAAAGAAGACAATGGAAAAAGTTATAAGGACGGTGAGGAGAACGTTCCTGCCGGCTAGGACACAGTATTCCTGTGGAAGGGCACCCCACCCCCCATGGCCCCACTGCTTTCTGCAGTGTTTGCTGCCAAGATAAATTCCTCCTCTTAACCCTTGGATTGATCCTGTAGTTCCACAGAGGTTCTGTGGCGGTGGATCACACTCAAGGTGTTTCTTTGGACTGTTATTTCACCCACCACTGTCTAGCTTCAGGACTCCTTGTTTTGGGTCTTATTTCTTCAAAATCCTTTTTGCTGCTATAAACACAAAGTCACAGCATGCTAGTAACAGCCTGGGTTTTCTACATTACTTTCCCGCAGTTCCAATCAAAGTTCTGAGCATCACAAGGCACTTTAATGCCTTCTTGGAAGAGCTCTGGGCTATACTGCATGCCTAGGCAAGTGACTTGACCCAAGCCTCAGTTTCTCCATCAGTGTATATATCTCTATGACTTGTCTCTTTTTAAGGATAGAAGGCTTAGATGAAATACCACAGGATAGAGCACGGTGTCTACAGCCTTGTTAAATACAAACCCTGAACGTTTCCATTTCTGTCATCGAAATCAAGAGATCTACCATGGCAGGTGTCCCTAACACTCTAGCTCTCCAACCATAATCCCACTGTAACAGTCCACACAACCCAGATATGGCCCAAAGGCTGGGTCATCTCTGCTGCCCGGCTCTCCTAGACTTCTATTTGTTGACCAGTCTTCATCAGAGATGGGATTATTCCTGACCAACATTTCCAGTCATTCCAAAAATTCCTGGGGCATGAGCAAGGCTGGGTGTGTTTGGAGAAGAAGGTAAGTAATGAGGAAGTGTGAGTGTGCTAATGTGGCTGTGACTGATTTAAATGAAGGGCAGTTTTCTGGGGTTGAGGAAGGAAACAGCAACCCAGTTTTGTACCCAAAAGACTTAAGTGAATAAAGCACTAAATTATATAGGGCATCAAAAGACTCAGCTGGGTACTCAGCCACTCTCCCAGACATTTGCTGAGCTAGAAACTAAGCTTTCCCTACTCACTGTCAACAACTACATAAACATACTAGCAGAGGAGGTGGGGCAGGGAGATGGGAGGCAAAGGAAATGTGGCATACTAGAAATTTTCTGAAAATAAATGAACAGTACCTGAAAGAACGGGGAGACTGGAAGAGAAAGGGGAACTTGAAGAAAAATACATGCAGGCAAAATATGCGTACACATAAAATTAAAATACAGTTAAATTTTTTTAAGCAGACCCACTAAGTGCCAAGAAAAATAACTGCTTGAGACCGACACAGCTGTAGAATGTTATAATTTTATAACAACGAAAGCAAGGTCCTAGCAGTGTCCAGAATGTGCTGGGGCCTGGGGGTACAGGGCTCCAGGTCCGAAATCCAACAAGAAAGGACTATCAGTCGTATCAGCAATGTCACTCGCTGGATGCCAACTGGACTATTTCTGAGCGCTGATAGGAAACTTTCAAAATAGAATTCTGTATCTAACCAAACAGCTGCTCAAAGGTAAGTACAGAAAAGCTGGTTCCCCTTCCCTTAGTGATCTTCCTGTAGGAAGGACTGGAACCACCAACTCCAGGAAAATGAGAGTTGGGCAAGAAATGGACACTAGACTGGGGGAGGGGAACAGATATTACACAGGGGAAACAGAGTCTCAGACAAAGACGGCACCAGTTCCAGAAGTGTTCAGAGCAGAATAGGAAAAACGTTTTGTTTGGGCAAAGGCTGCCAAAAAAAATCAATAATCAAAGTCTGCTCAAAGGTGGGAGGAAGCAGGTATTTTCAGTCACTGTTGGGAACATCCCTTGTCAAAACCTGAATGCAAGTAATGGACAAGAGTTATGAAAGGGGATATAAAGCTAATTTCTTTTCTGGCTCTAATACCGTCATGGGTTTTTCACATTTGGTGATAGTTAAGAGCATACAAATATATTCAGTAGTTAAAGCATGAAAATCTGATGTGAGACTCCATGGCCTCTGTGTGTGTGTGTGTGTGTGTGTGTGTGTGTGTGTGTGTGTGTGTGTTTAAAAAAAAAAACAAAAACCACTTTTGGAGGCTAGCATCTGGTAGCACCTAACAGTAGCTCCACTACCAGAATTGCATCCCTATACAGGTATTCCTATGACAGGCAGCACAAAGTAGAACAGACTGAGTGAAATCACCTGCATTCAAATTGTTTCCTCGTTTATGAAATGGAAAATCTGTCCCAAGTTGTGAGAACTAAATAAAGGCTCACACTGTAATTCCAGCACTCTGGAGGCTGAGGCAGGAGGACCGGATAGCAAGTTCCAGGCCAGTCTTAACTATAAACTAAGACCTTGTCTCAAACAAAACAACAGAAAAGCTTTCTGTGGGGGATTTAACAATTTGGCACACAGTTAACAGCGTCTTCCATCTACAAACACATTATTTTGGACAAGGATGTTTAGTACACCACTGTTTAAAAAAGCAAAAAATGGCAACACATATAGTGTATTTTCACATGGAGGTCATGGACATGAACCTTGCTGAAGTATCCACAGAGCAGAAGCGAACACACATTCTATTAAAAGCTTTTATTTTAATTTACTATACATACTTAAATTTTAGAAGGCTACTGGGTAGATACAGTGCTCTCTGTCTGTCTGATTGCATCTTCAGTTACCTGTAAAGACATCCACAGCTTTACTCCTTCACAGCTCTTTCAGTTCACCCTTTACCCACAGTTCAACTCTCCAACCTGTCCCACTTTCCTTCAGTGATTATTACAAAAGTTAAACAAGAAAAAGAGACTTAAAAAACAAGTTGCCAATATAAATCTCCAAGTGTATCCCACTTAAAACTATGTAATCAGAGGCATATTATATGTACTTTAAATCACATAAGCCTTCATTTTTCAAAAGCTCATTAAGTTTACAAAATTGAAAAAAAAAGGGGACTCAATTAGGGCTAACACAGCTACTAAGAACAATTACCATCATATCATTTCTCTTCCAGTTCTATAGTATCATTTGTATGCTATTAACAAATTTAAAGGCAAATTATAGCTTTATTCTTGCCAAAAGACCACCAGAGTGATAATTACTACTAGTAAGACAAATTATTACTCTCTGTTTCCTTTGCTTCTCTTCAGCTCCTACCCCTGTTTTGGTGGGACTTTGGTTGGTTGGTTGGTTTTTGGTTTTTTTTTTTTTTTTTTTTTTTTTTTTTTTTGGTATTTTGTTTTATTTTGTTTTGGTTTGGCTTTTGGTTGTTGCTTAATTTCTAAAAAGGAAATTTCTGCAGTGAAAACTGACCTTTTTCCGTGATCTTTCCAATAACTTGTCCCATATTGTAAACTGTGCCTGAAAAAGAAAATATTTGCTATGAATGACATGCAGAAGGAAGCTGGAGTCTTCAGATTTCCTTTATTTTCATGTGTGTAAGTGTTTCGCCTGCGTGTGTGTGTGTGTGTGTGTGTGTGTGTGTGTGTGTGTGTGTGCACCATATCTGTGCCTGGTGCCTGCGGAGGTCAGACAGGGCATCGAATCCCTGGAACTGGAGTTAAGGACTGTTGTGAGCCATCCTTTGGGAGCTGTAGGTTGAACCCAGGTCCTCAGTAAGAACAACAAGTGCTCTTCACCACTGAGCCCTCTCTCCAGCCCCCAAAGAAAGGTCTGTACAAGTTCCCATCTTTACCTCGCCTTTTCAAGTCACGTGTATGTGGATATCCATATGTGGGCATGGGCATGTGGAGGATCCAAGAAGGCCAGAGGCCTCAGATCCACTGCAGCTGGAGTTAGAGGTGGCTGGAGCCTCCCTGTGGAGGTGCTAAGATAAAACTCTGGTCTTCTGCAAGAGCAGTGTGTACTATTAACTGCTGAGTCATCTCTCCAGTCCCTTTCTGTAGCTTTTTAAACCAAGTAAGAAGATATGCAGAACTAAAGTGTGATTACAAAAGTGAACAGAAGGCTTCTGTAACAACTCCCACCCTCACCACACACACACCCCCAAAAAAAGTAACAACCTAGACAAGAAGCCATCAAAGAGAACTCGTGAAAACTGTGACAGGATGCTGAAGTGACAGGATGCTGGCAGGGGTGCAGGTGGGGAGGACTCAGTCTTCTTCAGGGGCTGGCCACGGGGAGTTTGACCATGCCCCAGGGAGCATATGGACAACACAAACAGGGCCTGTTTTTTGTTGATGTTGATGTTTTTGTTTTTGTTTTGGCAGGGTGGGGGATGTCAAGACTCGGGGAGGCAGACCTGGGAGGACTGGGAAGAGTGTGCTTGGGGTAAATTATGTGAAATTTCCAGAAAATCAATAAAAATATGTTGGGAAAAAAATGAAAGTGAATAGCAGAAGGAACTGCACAGAACCCTCATTTCGTTCGGCTGGGACATGCCATTTTCCTTGGCTGTCCTACGCCATCACTTCTATCACCGACGGCTTCTTTCTAATGGGAAGCAAAACCTGTGCCCCACTTTCCCCAGGACTACAGTGCTTTCCCGAACTAGCCTATCTGACCCTGCCAGAGGTCATCCTTCCAATCACACCGTCAATCACAGGGGTGTCACAGGAACCGCCTGCAATTGAAATGACAGACCCGTGACTCAGAGAAATCACACCACCAAAGAACGAGCAGAAAGCTCACGGACGGTGACAGGGAGGTACAGAGGTGGTCAGTGACCACTTCACACAAAATGAGCTCAGAAAGTCTGTACTAAAAGGCAAAATTATCAACTATCCACATGCAAAGCCTTCTACAGCCAGCATGGTGTGCCAAAGAGGAAGACCTAACCCTCCTGAGGCAGAAGGGACAGCTGGTGTGGAGAACTCAGCCTGGGACCGGGACAGAGCAGACGGAGGAGGGAGTGGCCTGCAGGAAGATCAGCAGGCAAGCCGGGTAGACACTGCAGGACTTGGTGACACGGACAGAGTTGGGTTGTTTGAGGGAGACCATTGGAAAGCTGGGGCAGGAATTACACAATCTGTATATGGCGCACACCTGGAATCCCAGCTTTCAAAGGCAGGAGGGTCAGAAGACCAAGGTGACCTTAACCTACACAGTGACTTCAAGGTGAGCCTGGACTACAGGAGACATTGTCTCAAAAAGAAAAAAAAAAATAAGAAAAAAGAAAGAAAAGAAAAGGAAAAGGAAATAAATATCTTTTCATTTATTTTAATATTTTTTTCATTTAAAATTTTTAAAGCAAATACAGTCTAAAGTTGAACTGAAGGGCAGAGGAATTAAAATAGTTCAAACAATTTTGGTAGGTTACAACATGGCTTGGAGGTTAAAAGCAGTGGCTGTTCTAAAGGAGCCAGGTTCAATTCCTAACACCTACAAGCTGGCTCATAACCATGAGTAACTCTATTTCCATAGGATCTGGTGCCAACTTCTGGCCTCTACAGAGCACATGGTGCAGATACACATGCAGACAAAAACACTCACACACATAAAAAGAATAATTTTTTTTAAGTGAACAAACAGCCAGGTGGTGGCGACTCATGCTTCTGATCCCAGTACTTGGGAGACAGAGGCAGGCAGATCTCTGAGTACAAGGCTAGCCTGGTCTACAGAGTGAGTTCCCGGACAGCCAGGGCTACACAGAGAAACCTTGTCTCAAAAAAACAAAAAAGAAAAAGGTAAACAAACAGATGGTTCCGACTACAAATTAGAGGCTACCCTGTGGAGAGTAAGGATGAAAGCAGGTCATAGTATGGAGCTGTGCAGCGGATGGGTTAGAATCAGACTGTGTTCTGAGCTAAGAGTCGAAAGGATTTGATAATAAATGGAAGAACGAACCGAGGACTCTCTCAAGTAAGTAGAAATGGGGACAACTAGGGAAAGAAGCATGTGTGCGGAGAAATCCAACATGCAAACGTGGGTGTCATCATACTGGTGAGAGTGGATTCCTGATTCTGTCCTACTGTTCAGCCCTTTGTATACCACAGTCTTGACTGCTGCAGCTATAAATAAACAGGCTGTGAAGTCAAGACGATGCCTCCCATGTTGCAATCGACCAAAACCGTTTGAACTATTGTAATTCCTCTGCCCTTCAGTTCAACTTTAGGCTATATGTGCTTAAAAAAAAATGTTAAATGAAAAAATATTTAAATAAAGGAAAAGATATTCCATATTAATATATTAGAAAACTGGACATATTAAAAGTAACAATTCTTTCCAAACTACTACAGAGGCTTAGAGAAATTCCTGCTATCATTCCAAAAAGATTACACTAAAGTTAAATGACGTGCAAAGGAATTACAGTAGTTAAATTTTTATGTGAACACACACACACACACACACACACACACACACACAGAGGAAGCTTATAAAAGGAGTTCCATGTGGCTCTTCCAAATGTCCTCAGAGTAAACTGTTCCTCCGACTTACTCCTCCACCCTACACTGCCGTCCCTCTCCCACGTAAGCCATCCCTCCCATCCCGGCCCTCCTCTCCTTCCCATCACGTGTTTACACCCCTCTTCCTTTAAGATCCTTCTTCCCACTCCACCACCATCCCCCACTCCCAGCTCAGCGATTGATAACTGAAGGGGAGGTAGAGTCAGTTTCCTTTAAGGATGGGCCCTGGTAAGTCCACCACACTCTAAAGGATGACCTCAGACCCATGAGAACATGGGTAGTACAAACTGGACGCAGTGGGAAATACAAAAAAGGATGACACAGAGTTGGAAAGGAGTAGAAAATAATGGATCTGAGAGGACTTAGGGGAGGAGGTGGGGTAAATATGACCAAAATACATCGTATACATGAAATATTACTAAAATTAATTAATAAAAACATATTGGCAAGTATCATGGCACATGCCTTTAATCTCAGCACTTTGGAGGCAAAAGTAAGTGGATATCTGTAAGATCAAGGCCAACCTAGTGAGTTTCAGAATATCCAGGGGTATGTAGAGAGCCTGCCTCAAACAAACAACAAATATATTGAAAAAATAAAAATAAAAAGGCCATTTTGACAAAGAACAATTAAAAGGAACAAATTATTCTACCCTATTTGGTGCCCTATTTATAGCTACAATAATTAACACTGTGTGTATGGAAGAGAGATGGGTACATATGATCAACGAAACAGAAATGAAACCCCAGAAGCAGCCCACCCAGCAGATTTATAGCCATGTCCATACCCTGACTGTATTACCACTGAAGAAACCAGACACAGGCGCATGACACCTATTCTTTCTTATAACATAATTACCACAAAATGCTACTTTGGAAAATTAAAAATACTATCTCAATTTGATTCCTTGAATGAACCTTTGCTCCTGAACAAATCTGTTTTACATTATAAAGGAGCTTGCAAAATTATTAGTAGAATCCAAGGAAAATGAAAATGCGTGTTCTTCAAATTTATATAAAATCAAGTCTAGAATCAGCCCATCCCCAAACTAGAAGCTGTGGCACTTCGGCTTTACTTACTCTCAAGTGGATGGGTAAAGACAGGCCCTGAAATCTTCGTATGAGGTTCGGCTGCGGGGACGGAAGGTTGTGGACCGCTGACACTTCGAACTGGAAACAAACACTAGTTTTTGGGATAAGAGGGCCTTCACTCACATCAATGAAGTCTCCAATTCTGGTTTGATACAAAAATAAATAAATAAGAAAGCATTAATATCAAATCACATTAGCCTAAAAAAAACTACTTCTCCTTCCTGCTGGATCTCAATAAAAATAATCTGCCCAATCCATCTGTAACAATCCCAACATACAATGCCAAGAGAAGAAACTGGAAATTGGAATAGAAATCTCTTTCTTAATTAGAATTCATATAAATATAAAGGATTTTGAGAGTTATGGAACACATCATGCTATCAATCAAGCACATACAACTTGTCTAAGACTGATAACCTACAACCTTACAATAACCCACAGTAGCCAAGTCTACAATTCGGTATGCAGGACAGACTGAAAGCAGAAAAAAAGGACTGTCTCTAGAAGAAAAACACCCTGGGACTTTGGAACTGGGGAAAAGGCTCAGAGTTATAAGAGCATTTGATGTGCAAGCCTAAAGACCTGAGTTCGATACTCAGCACCCACAGAGCCAAGCATAGCTACACATGCCTCTAACTCCCGTTACATGAGGGGCAGGGACAGATGATCCCAGGACTTCACTGGCTAGCCAGTGTAGCTGAAGCTACAAGCTTCGTGTTCAGTGAGAGCCTTTTCTCAGGGGATAAGGCAGAGAGCAACAGAAGATCCTCAGCGTCCACCTCTGAAAGAGTTTGCACCAGGAGCACCTCTTCTCTACCCTCTCTCCTTCCCTTCCCCCATCCCACTCTGGAAACTGCTCGCCATGGGAAACCATCAACATAAGCAGTGGATTTTCTTCATCTTTGCATCAGAGAATACATTCCAATTCAATTTACATGAATCATAAATAACAAATTAGCACTCACAGTTCTTCTATATACAAAACTAGCGTGTCCAATTCCTATCTGAATGTTTTGCCCAATTTCAAAATCAAAAATCTTCAACTGAATAAAAATAAATCATAAATCACATGTGGTAGCATATGCCTGTAATTCCAGCACTCAGAAGGCTGAAGCAGGAGCATCACATATTTGAGGCCAGTTTACAGGAGACCCTGTCTCAAGCGAACACAGAAAGGTAAAAAAAATGAATGAAATGAAAAACACAAACCACAACTGTCGCAGGAGATCATGTGATCTCTAGGTTGCCACGTGAATACTAACAAAGCAACAGAGTGAGGTGATGATAGCACGGCACAGTAGACAAGCATCTCCTCTGGCCAACACACTGTCCCAGGGTAACAAAGCCAGGCTCACTGTAGCATAGCCACCCAACTGCAGACTCTTACCTGTGTAACTTGACTATTCTCTCCGGATTCTGAGATGCCTTCTCTTCTATGAAGTCCACTTTATACCTGAGAAGTGCACACAAAAAAAAGTCAAACTCTAAAGATGCCTCTTTCCACTTCAGCTGCAGTGGTTGTTTCAGCTGGAGCTTACTACTCCTCACTCCCTCCTCTCAGGCTAGATCCCACAGCTCCACCAAATAGATCCCACAGCTCCACCAAACACCTCTTAGATCCCACAGCTCCACCAAACAGATCCCACAGCTCCACCAAACGCCTCTCACTAAATCCACAGCACCTGATCATCATCAGTGGACACTTCTGATCCTTCACTTTGCTCATCTCCACTTCTCGAAGCATCCTTTCCATGGGCCTCAGTGACATGCCCAGCTGCCTGCTAAGCTAGCTCTTCAGCCACCCTCCATTCCCCTTTCTCTTAAGGACAGTCTGTCCTAGACCCTCATTTTCACTTAAGCATCTGCCTGAAAGTAGCTTCTTGACTTACAAATGCTTCCACTGATGCAGCTAAATCTCCCACACTCTGCCCCCAATCCATGTCTCTCTTCTGCGCTGGAGATCCAACACAAACACTTTAGACCACCAGTCACTAAACAGAACAACAACAAAAAGTCTCCTTCTTTTCTAATTTAAACATGTTTTTCATGAATTTCCTATCTTAATATGGTAACATAACTGTTCATGTGTTTAAGTGAAAAAACCAAAGAGATTTCCTTGACTCTTCTAACACCATACCCTGTATCCACTGCACCACCTAGTCCTACCAATTCTAATGCCTGAAGTCTCTGAGCTTACCCAGCTCTGTCAGTATAAGTAATCAATACACATGCAGAACTCGAAGCCCAGGTAAAAGCTAAGAACTTGTCCATTTATCCTCAAGTGCCAAGTAGATATCAAGTGAGCATGAATGTGAGGTCATGAATTGTGGGTGCCGTGGGGAGCACTGATTTATACCTGTCATCCTTTTTCCACCGGACACCCAGTGCAGATAGAGGGGTGAACTCCCATGAACATGTGTCTGCCCTAACCCTCCTTTATGAGGTGTTCTCGTGTCTGTGAGGCAAAGCCAATGTTGGTACCTTCCTTTCTCTCAAATTAGAAGGTCAAGTCACTAAATGACCTTCCAGAGTCCACCATTCCTGTGCTCCTAAACTAATCCAGAACTATTCCCTCCCCTTCATCCCATCACACAAAGATTAGACACCAATGTCCCAAAAGCTCCTACAGACTGACAGTTGAGTGGAACAAAGGAAAATTCCACCAAACACAGGATGGAAGCTAAAATCACACTGTGAGTAACACAGCTATGGAGCACGTAGATTCGGGAAGTAACAGAGAACTGTGCCCTACATGTAAATGCACACTGGACTCTGAGCATTGGGGACTGGAAAGAATATAAAATATTTAGCAGCTTTGATACTGATCATACGTTAAATTAACACTTTTTTTTTTTTTTTTTGGTTTTTCGAGACAGGGTTTCTCTGTGTAGCTTTGCGCCTTTCCTGGAACTCACTTGGTAGCCCAGGCTGGTCTCGAACTCACAGAGATCCGCCTGGCTCTGCCTCCCGAGTGCTGGGATTAAAGGCGTGCGCCACCACCACCCGGCCAAATTAACACTTTAGTATCACTGATTTTCTTTTAACATTTTTAATGTAGCTACTAGAAAAGTTAATAAAATTAGATAAACGGTTTAATCATATTTCTATCGGAAACTGCCTTGACTTTTGTCAGGAAAGAAGCTGATAAGTTCTGATAACCCAGGAATTGTCTTAGAGCATCAATGCTACAGGATGGTTTGACCTATGGTACTAGGTACTAGCTATACTTTAGTTCAGTTAAACAATACATTAGTACAAAGTGCACTGAACAAGGATATGCCAAAAACACTTCACCGGAAAGGGCTTCACAGCCAAGCCCTTGGAAAACACTGTCTTCTACCCTTCAGGAGGCCTTGTCTTGCAACTGGGCTAACTATGGATTTTTCACTTCGGCATTAATTAATGTCTCTGGAAGATACTACGAGGTACATTATCCAAACTACCTGTGTTTTCAGTCTTAACCTTTTTCACTTGGAGTAGAAGAACAAGAGGGAAAGGCTGCCACGTGCACAAAACAATACCGTTGTTTAACACAAGTTATCACTTCGGAGTGGAGCAAAAGGGGAATCACACTATCTCGGTAAAGAGAAGGCTGGCCTAGAAACAGAAACTCCAACACAGTGAGGAAACCACTGAGGGTAGGGACCACTTTCCTCAGGGACTCGGCAATGAGATGAACCAGACAACACAGAAAGAGAAACGTGATAAAGGAAAAGAAATCTTAGGGCAAAAAGTAAAATTAAATGAAGCCTTATGTACATCAAATATAAAAACCCTGCTGAGCATGGAAGTGTAAGAGGCCCACAACCCCAGGTATTCCAAACATAAAGACAGGAAAATGAGAACTTCAAAGTCTGCCTGCACAACTAAGTGAGACCGTGTCTCAAAATCAGAAGTAAAAGGGGGGCTGGAAATACAGCTCAATGGTAGATTACCGGCTAGAAAGCACAAGGCCCAAGGTTCACCCCAGTACCCGAGAAGAATATATGTCAGGAAAATAAAGTGACAAAGTTACTGAAAAGCTGAGTTTTCATCGTTACATGCTATTCTTACGAGAATGTAGCCAATGCTTACTTGTTATGTTGAAATATTTCTAATGCCACTTTTGCATCAACTTCCAGCGTTTCAAAGGGAAGGTCCCTATAAATTAGAACATGGGCATCTTTTGTGAAAGAACGTAGGTTCTCCTGAAAAACAGAACTAACCATTAGTAACCGTTCACCCTCAAGCATTTCTCTGTAAGTCAGAAAGACAAAACCGCACACTTAGTGCTGCAGATCCAAGTTTAAAAGAAGGAAAAACTAATTTATTAGGACATTTTTCATTCACAGTATTTGAGTATGTAGACTACACACATTCTTTCAATTTCACAACTAAAAAACTTGTAAGATATTATACTAGTTAGTAAAAATTGTTAAAGATAAATCTGCAGAGAAAATTTTAGCATTTCACCCAAAATATACAAATAAATGTTTACTAAAATTCTAACACAGCAAGTAAAAACACTCATAAGCAGTGAGACATAAAAGATGTATACTGCGTACACATGACTAAAACTATGTTCAATAAATGCGTGAGAAAAACATCATTGTTTTCATCCCTCAGTTTCACTGGTCATGGAGTGTCAGCAAATCCCAGACCAATCAGGACTGCAGTTAGTTGAGGGTTTGTTACGTATGTCGCTGCTATTTGGGTCAGTTTTTCATGTCTGATTCTTTAGTTAAATTCCCTCCTTTAAAAAATAAAAAAAAATTTAAAAAAAGGTTATTTATATTATTTGTATGTCTGTATGTGCACATGCCCACAGAAGCCAGGAGAGGGTGTCAGGTCTATTAGAACTGGAGTTACAGGCACTTGGGAGCTGCCTGATGTAGGTAGGTGCTAGGAACAGAACCTGGGTCCTCAGTGAAAACAACCATTGCCAGGCCATCTCTCTCCAGCCTCCTCTCCCTCTTGATATGACTCCTGCATATACACCTACTATATGCAAAAGACTAAAATAGTGTAAGGAGCTAGTTTTCAAACTCTGCTCTAGGAATCCAGGTCCCCTAACACAACATTAACCAACATTAACAAGTTAAGCCCACACATCCACATCCACATGTATATGATATGTGTGTGTTGTGTGTGTGTATAATATATATGTACTCAATGTGTGTGTCTGTGTAGTGGGTGGTAGATGTGAACCTGCTGGGGTGGGGGATACATGCCGAGGCCAGAAGAGAACATCAGTTATCAGGTGTCCTGCTCTGTCACTCTCTACCATATTCCCATCAAACAGTGTCGGTCACAGGACCTGACGCTAGGCTGGTGATCAGCAAACCCCCAACAATCCTCCCCTCTCTGCTCCAACACCCCCAACAGTGCAAGGGGTTACAAGTAGGTGCAGTCAGTCACACTCGGCTTTTTACATGGGTACTAGAGATTTGACCTCAGATCCTTATGCTGTCACAGCATCTTAGTTACAGAACTTTGAGTGCTGTGATAAAACACCATGACCACAAGCATGGTCATGGAGGAGGAAAGTTTCTTTCGTTCATACTTCCACATCATGACCCACCATCAAAGGAGGAGCTGATGCAGAGGCCATGGAGCAGTACTGCTTAATGGCCTGCTTCCATGGCTTGCTCAGCCGACCTCCTTATGCATCCAGGAGCACCAGCCCAGGGATAGCACCACCCACAATGGACTGGGCCCTCCCACATCAATCACTAATTAAGAGAATTCTATACAGAGTTGTCCACAGGCCGATCTGGTGGGGACATTTTCTCAGCTGAAGTTCGTTCTTCCCCAGGACTCTAGCTTCTGTCAAGCTGACAAAAAGTAGATGGCACACACAGCCAGTGTTCTTACTGAGCCGTCTCTCCGGCCCAGCTTCACATCTTATCTTCTGGACGTCATAAAACTACCACCTTCAGAAAGGCACCTCAAAAGCTAGGCATGGTGGCGCACACCTTTAATCCCAGCACTCAGGAGGCAGGGGCAAGTCGATCTCAGTGAGTCTGAGGTCAACTGATCTACATAGTTAGTTCCAGGCCAGTCAGGCTATACTGTAAGACTCAGTCTCATGGGGAAACAAAGAAAAAATAAGTAAACAAACAAAAAACAGAAAGTCAAGCAAGACATACAACTACAAAATGTCTGACTTCACTATTGTGACTATCCTAATCCAAACATATGTCACAAGTAAGCTGAAAAATCACCAACAGATATAGAGTGATAGAGAAAGGATGGATGGGTGGATGACAGATTGGTGAATGACAGGCACATAGATAATAAATACTCGTAGAGAGAGGTTCTCTTAAGTGTCTTCAATGTGCAGTACCATTCAGTAGTATTAACAGTACCATTTTAGCAGAGTGTAACACACACACTCAAAAAATAATACTCCAAAGACTATCCTTACTTTCGTTGGCATCCATTCATCCAGTCTCTTATCCAAAATGACATCATAACAGAAGGCTCCAGCAATTACTGCAAATCCAACAGCAAGAAAAAAGAAAAAGGAAGGCAAATCTGTTAGGGCAAGAAGTTTCTAATCTGCAACAATTGATTAGTTAGGTCATAGAATACAATCGCCCCAAACTCTGCAAGTTATAAAATTATTTTCATACCCCAGGTGCATGCTAGGGCATCATAAAACTTCCCCTATCGAAAACACCAGTTCATCTTTTGTCAATCCAAAGAGCATCATTTTTTCTAAGCATTCACACTTTCTTCAGGAGTATTATACTATAGGGATCTCAAATGGATGCTGGATACAAAACTACAAAGGGACAACACTTAAGTAGATGCATGACTAAACACACAGGAAATGCCCGGTTTCTTCATAATATCTTAGATATCTTCATTTTTGTATTTTTTTGTTCTTAGAACCATAATCTGAGCTTCTTTCATGTATTTTGGCACACACACACATACACAAACACACATACTCATATATATCAGTTTCACACATTGCTGCTATACATAATGATGAGAAATTCTGATTTTAACATGGTTAGATTCTTATCCTTACACCTCATCTATGTGGTACCCCTCTGGTTATGTTTCTGAAGAATGGAACCACCTGTAAGCACAGTTCTTCTCAGCAGCCTACCCATCTTTCCATTTCCTCACCCTCCCACAAATTCAATTCAGAAGCAGTCCTTTAAAAAAAAGAACACTATGACAGTGTAATTCCTTAACATTTGTATACAAGAGTAACTAATTTTGTGTTACTGACATCATATTACTTCACATTTCATCCTAACAGAGTAATTTTATTACCTACAATACATGAAGCACATGCACAGTCTTATACTAGACAAAATCAGAAACAAACTCTGTACATAATCAAAAATAAATACCCAAATATTCACAGATCTTAAACGTATAAATATTGATGTACGTATTACCAGGAACTTCTGGTGCTCTGACCAAGCTGACCACATAATCATCTTTGAATGCCCTTTCTACTACACAGCCCATCATCATGGCACAGGAACGCCAATAAGCCTGAAGAAAGAAACACACACATCAATGTAACACACTAAGATTCACTGAAGTTTCTACATTATTAAAACTGAAATCAACTCTTGGCTTAGCACATTTTTTCCCAATACCTGCCCATTCACCCAGAACAATTATGCCATTAATACAATCAAAATCTATTGTGCTTTTGCCAAAATACCTAGGTTCACATCCAGACTTTACCACTTTGTAACTAGTAGCCTTAGTCAAATTGTGGACCCTGTCTTTATCATTTGTTCATGGCAAATAGGAAGAAAAGCACCTACTCTCTAGAGTTTATATGAGACAAAATGAACACCTGTAAATTACGTAAACCAGTACCTCATGCATAACAGACACTCAGTGTTACTAGTACTAAAGCTTCTATCATCTTCTTGAAAGCATGTCATTTCAACAGATGTTTCTCGAACACTTCCTGATGTGAAGGACTAGATCCAAAAAGGAAATTATCTCTGCATTCACAGAAGCAGGAATCTAATGTATCCAGCAATAAGATGAAAATACTGTATTTAAAGACAATAACCAAGTGTTGCTAGAGCCTAAAGAATTTTGACAAGCAGAGACCTGGTAGGTTCCATAGAGCAGATGGTATTTTAACTGAACCACAGAACATAAACAGAATTTGAAAGGGGAAAAGAAAGTGATCTGCATTGAAGGAAGAGCATTGGCAAAAGCAGGCAGGATAATAAAGTATAAATCATTAGTCACCAAATACTCTCATGTGGCCAGAGCAAGGAAGAGGGGGAAAGATCCAGTAGGAGGTAAGACTAAAAGAGCAGGCTGGAGGCACATCATGCAAGCCCCAGAAAGCTACGTTAACTCTACCACGCAGGCAAGTTCTTCAGGGATAAATGACATGACCCCCATAAAGTCACTAATAAAACTTAAGAGAACTGTAAAGGGTGATGTTTTAAGTAGTGAAAATAAGGGAGCTGGGGTGGAACAGAGTCAAAAAGTTACTAAAATCATCCACAGAAGATGGTCTGACTTCAGACCAAATTCAAGTTGTATCAGTAGGAGTGGAACTCCCAATCATATAGAGGGTTACCAAAAGTTACGAGCATAAATGACATGCCGTATAGTTTTCTCAATCCAAAATACAGACAAGTTGATACCACTAGTATTTTGAGCTACAAAAATACCTAAGCTGCCCAGTAAAATACTATCTAGTAGATACCACATATGAGTTTGGCCATATTTTTAGATTTTATACTTCATAGAACATAAGTTTGATTTAAAAGGAGAAGAAAAAAAACTGGAGGAGGCAGGAAAATACCTTATTCACTTCTGTTGGGTCAGGGTCTTTGAAGGTAAGAAATTTAATCTCACAGGACTTGGTCAAAGGCTTATACATGCCCCATGGTTGTCCGTCCACAAGAGCCAAAATGGATTTCCTGCAGTACCACTCACTTAAATCTAGGAATACAAAATTGATTGGTGATCTAAATCTAACAAAATCCAAAGTGAAAAGCTACATGTTTAAGTGCTACATTCTGAGACAATGAAAAGCAAAATTCTGCCAATTATTCTTGAAGAAATATTCTATATTATACATATGACAAATTTAAAAAGAAAACATCAACACACAGAGACATTATTAACCAATTACCCAAACCTGTAACAAAATTTATTAAAGCTAAGTGTAGTCTTAAGTTAATTTGTCAGTTAATAAAATAATCTTCACAGACCTATAATTAAATATTCAAAGAGAAACAACATAGATACACGGCTTGATTCATACACAAGTCAGAAAAAAAGGAAAATATATCTACACTCACATAAATCTGTTTAAATAATCCTTGAGTCTTACTCCCAAACCACCTCTTTCTGCCATTATTCCATTACACAGACATTTCAAACTAAATAATGCAATTACCATTGTAAGATTATAAATGTGAATTCACATGTAAACCAATCACCTCTAATCTGTTCCATTGCCCTACCCTAAGAAATTCTAACCCTGATCACACATTTCACACATACTCACAAAAATGATGAAACTAGAGTCTAACATATAAACTAGTACAAAAGATCCATAACCAGGGTCTTAGGGGTCAAGATGAGGATGGCTCAGAAACTTCACCTCTGCAGATGGTATGAAGAGAGCTCCATTCCGACCTTAACTATGTATTACCCTCCTCTGTAATCTCCTACTGTCTACCACAGCACAGGCTAAGAAATACATGAAAATCAAATGAGTAATTATCATCAGTGCTTGTTTAAGTGTCAAGAGTAGAAGGAGATTGAGTACACATGCCTTAAGCCAGTTTCAGCTGGCAACTAAGCCTGTCAGTTACTTAAATGGTATTACTGAGTCTCTTAAAGTTTAAACTATGCAGCCAATCATTCCTATCTACTATTTGGGAGCTATTTAAATTTAAATATCATATCTATCAAAGCCCTACCCGAATGTCTTTAGCCCCTTCATTTCCACACCAAATCATATGTTAGCCCAAGGAGCTCTCTAACAATACATACAAAACAATTAACTTTAACATTCACTGCACTTAACATTTCCATTCATACATTTAGTACCTATACTAAACAAAACCACAACACAAGGGGCAGAGAGCAAGCAGATGAGCGTTATATTCGGCTAGAAAAAAAAAGCTAAAAAGGAAAAAGAAGGAAAAAACAAAAACTCAAAACACTTTAATGAGACCTGCAGGACAAATACCCCCAGTACATGGAAAGAAAGTTTCACCAGCACCAAGCACCCTAAGCTTAGTCATAGTCAAGCAAACTTGGAGACAACCTGTACCTCACATGCTGCAACATCCACGGTACCCACGAAGTAAAGGGGCCCGTGAACGACAATAAAGCGCCAAGTAAATTCTATAGCTTCACAAAGCAATTACAGGATTTTCTCCTCTGCAACGTTCTACCTAGCTCGTGTAAAAGGATCCAAACCGTACGCTGATTCTGCCACTTACGCATGGCACAACTGTAGGGAGTTGAAATGTTTTTATTCATCACGAAGACAGTGCCAGGATCAGTTTTCCCAACATGCTTCACCTCGATCTTTTCTGTTCGGGGAGTTAACGATAACTGCCTACTTTTCTCTTTATTAAAAAGATCATTCCGCATTTCTGTCAGCTCGGTGGGTGACAGCTGAGCAGCTGGCGATGTCGCTATCAATCCTAGGGGGGGAAATAAAAAAATCAAAGACTGAATAAGTAAGTAGCTTACTGTGGGCCTGTAACAAGTAGAGAAAGCAATAGAATTGTGCAGAACATAGGTCAAAAATTCGACCGGGGCATACTTATACCACTTTACAGCATTAATAATTTAGCTAGCAGAGGCGCGCACCTCTGGCTTTCTCTCACATGACCACCGATCTCCTCAGTGGCGTCCCAAAACCAAGCGGGAGGAAACTACACCAGACAGTGGGAAGGAAGCAAGGTTGGAGCTGGAAAGGTTCTGGGAGGGGCCAAGAAAGCTCCAGGAGAGCGGAGAGCCCATGCCCAAACTATCAATATCTGGCACGAGGAACGCTGAACTTTTCCTCCAAACCCCAAAGCAAGGGACTCGGCCAG
>CABHPQ010173772.1:0-24934 GCA_902168405.1 Peromyscus aztecus | reverse complement strand
ACTCAGTTCATAGAAGTAACTCACTCACTGGGTGTCTGTGTCCTGGGATAGTGTCTTCCTACATATCCCAGGCTAGCCTGCATCTCTTGATCATCTTGCCTCAGTCTCTGCAAGGCTGGGATCACAAGTATGCACTGCTCCATTCTTCTCTATCAATTTCAGTTTCAATCCCCCTTTCCCTTCCTATGGACCAACTAACTGGTGATGGAATGACCTGGCTGCTTTAAGAACATACTTGGATTGTGACAGAAAAACCGAATCTCAGTGGCAACTTGGGGGCAACTATAGGTTCTGAATTAATAATTCATCTTTCAAAAAAACTCAGTCTTCATAACCACAAAATAAGGGCAATGCTGTTTATCCCGCTTCATTGTAAGACCCTTGAGACAAGAGAAAAAAACAAGATTCCTATTGGTCTAGCAAAAATTGACACTTTGTAGAAATCCTTCTCAGATATTAATAGAACAAAGTTCAGGTATTTCAGATAGATGGTGGCTGCCTTGCTGGGAGGCAGTTTGGGAATCTGAGAACATCTACAAGCCAGTGTGCAAAGATTAATTAGCAGTCTGTCGAGAAGAAGGTCACAATGCTGAATGCCAATGTGCTAACGTGTCTCCTGGTTCCAAGACAGTCACACCTTTTGTCTAATTTGTTTAAATCAAGGGGCTCCTGGAGCTAAGAGAGATGAGAGAAATCGGTGTGAAAGAAAAATTCTCACTGACTAAATCAAGCTCTGCAGTTGTGGGAAAGGTGCTACTGTGGTGAGCTTCGCTGTTGAGCCTCTGGGTGGGTGCTGTGTGGTGTCTTCCCACAGGTGGACTTTCACCTTTAAAAACTGACCTTTCACCCCCATCAAACATGGCGAAAGTTGGTTGTTGTGAACTTGAGAGTAGATGGTTGACAAAACCTAAATTTCTACTTGAGTCTTGTTCAGCTATACAGATTTTTCCAGCTGGTCCAATATTCCATAACCCATGGCATAAGTCATCAGAAGCCATGCATGAGTCTTCGCTATTTCCATTAAAAAATAGAGCGATTGAGCAGAGAGACCCTGATTGGAAAGATTACATGACCCACTTTAGAATGCAGTGATTAAAACACACACACACACACACACACACACATACACACACACACACACACATACACATATACACACAGTTTTGAATTCAGTTCACCCTGGAATTGATTTCCAACTCTTGAGTTAGCCTTTGGCTTGATGGATGAGTTGGTAGCATTGTGTTTTTGGGTTTTGTTTTGTTTTGTTTCACCTGACTTGCTAGGACACAAAAGGCACACTTTTTTTGTAGACATCTGTTTCAAACAAACAAACAGTCAGGGATAGAAAGTGGAAAATGGCTCAGATACCAACTCTCCCCTTGAATCTCACTTTTCACACATTCCTGATATTCAGTGAGACATAGAGCTACCTAATAAGCTCAGCAGAGGCCTACAAAAGACAGTACAAAGCCAGGGATGGTGGTACATTCCTGCAATTTCCTTACATGGAGGTTGAGGCAGGAATATACCAAGTTCTAGACCAGCCTGGGCTACAGAATAAGACCCTTGTCTCAAAAACAAAAATCAACTAACCACTACCACCCCCAAAACCCAAATAACAGGAGTTGGTGGGAGTTTAGTGTACCAATATTTGTGGGGATCCCTTTTAGTGCATGCAAGGGCCATGCTAGCCAGGCCCCTAATAATTGGGTTTTATTGATTTAGATATTGTTTGTTTGTTTGTTTATTATTTTGTGAGATAATGGTTCATGTAGCCAAGGTTGGTCTCAGACTCCTCGTGTAATTAAGAATGGCCTTGAACCTTTGATCTTCTTGCTTCTATTGCCTGGAATTACAGGCTACAGCACCACGGTTTATGCAGTGGTGCTGTGGGATGAAACTAGGAAAACACTCTACCAACTGAGCTACAGACCCAGCTTCCCACTGTGGCTCTACATGGTATTTTATGCTGTGTTTAACCTCTCTGTGTGCATGTGTCCAACCATAACCAAACCCCTGGAAGTCTGGCTAGGCTCTCACACCTTCATGTCACCTCTTTTGGTTACAGAGCATCCCATTCATTCAAGGAAATCCCATGTTTCAGATAGTGTGTAAGGCCCAAGCAAAGGCAGCAGCAACACATACTGTTAATCAACATAATGGGAGAAGTCGGGACCTTTGGCATAACCTTGGTTCTGCCACGGGCAAGGCATACCCCTCTCTGTGGAGGTCGCTTCTCTACAAGTCCTTCCTCCATGTGGCATTTATGCTGCCCAGGCCTAAGTTTGCACCCTGATGATTCACTGGTTCATCAGAGATGCAAGGAAGAGCCAGTAGCATCAGCATCTGCAGGGCAGGACTGAGTTAGCATCAGAGCCTGTGGTTTCTAGCTGGGCTCATTTACATGTTGATTAGAGTTTACAGGCACTCTGTGAGTTTGCCGGTGGGCTAGTCCTTAGCTGCATAAACTTTCAGATAATTTACATTTATTCCATTTTTAGAAAGAGCATACAATTTTTCAATTGAGACATTTGTATTATATTCTCTGACACTTTGTGTACTTTTGTCACAACCAAATTTCAGTAGCCGCCTTTTACCTCCTTACAACGGTTAGTTCATCTTCATGCACAGCAAAAAAACTTATATCTCTGTGAACTTAGGGTTGTAGGGGGATACTGGTCTTTTCCAAAACTTCTTTTTAGCCATTAACTCTTTTGTTCCAGCAGCATGCTATTTATAACTCCAGGGCACAAAGCTTACATTAGGTCAAAAATTTATATTATGTGTATTTTAATCCTGTCCTTACATTAAAGCTTTTGACCCTCAAGACAAACACACAGACTTGAGGATGTAGGGTTATTGTCCCCATCGTATAGACAAAAGAGCTGTGTTGCCTAGAAGTCCAATATCTTGTCTAAGGTCATAGAGCTTGTCAATAGTGGGAGATGCAATTCAACAGAACGGTCTAATGTGTGCAGAGCCATCACAGTGAGGTTTCCCATAAATGGTGGAATTCATTTGTTTAAAACTGACCTGGGAGCCAAGATCCCTAACTTTTTTTTTTCTTTTAACTACAGCCTCTTCCCTTTCTGTAGCCACAGTTCTCACTCATTTGGGGCCTTTTTCTAGATCTCATTACTTTAAATAACATTATATCTCCTTGATGCATTTCCCCTACACACACCATAACACTGAACTCCAGTTTCCCTCCCTCCTTCCTCCCTCTTCTTTTTCTCTTTCTGTGTGCAATGGGTGTGTGGGTGTGCTTGTCTGTGCAAATTTACATGGTGAACAGAAGTTTATGCCCCATGTCTTTTGCCATAGCTCTTCATCTTATTTTTTGAGACAGGGTCTCTCACTGAACCCAGAGTTTGCCATTTCAACTAGCTGGCTGGCCAGGGAGTCATGAGGAAGTATCTGTCTCTGCTTACCCAGAGCTGGGGTCACACGCGCATGCAGCTCTGTGCAAGAGACACCATCCCTGTGCAGCTAGTCTATTACCTACTACACCAGTTCCCCAGCCCATCCCCTCCCATTTTTTTTTTTTTTTGACAGCATCTCATGCAGCTCTTGGCCAGGCAGCCCTGGATAATCTTGAGCTTCTGATGCTCCTGCCTCCACCTCCTCAGAAGTGGGACATAGCGTGTGCCACCATGTCCCCCTGCTTTTGTAACCCTGGGGGTTGAACCCAGGGCTTCATGCATGCTAGGCAAACACTCTGTCCGTTGAGCTTCACACCCAGTCCCGGACACTGGGTTTTCAGATATGTCCACTTGATGGCTTTTGATGAATATTTAAGTCATTCCCCACTGTGAAGTGTCCACACCTGCTCCTCCTCATGTCACAGAACAGCCTTCTCGATTCCAGTGACAAGCCACCCTGGCCCTCTCCTGGGTCAAACACCAAATACCAGTTTTCTTTGACATAGCTCCTGGGAGAAGCCAACCAAATCTGTCTTCAGGATAAGTCTGAGTCACTTTTGCACTGCACACCATAACCAAGGTGGCTTTTCAAATGTTTAATTAGGCTTGTGCTTTCAGGGGGTTCACAGTCCATCGAGGTCCAGCAGCAAGCAGTAGGCATGTTGACTAGAGCAGCTAAGAATTCACATCTTATAAGATCTGCAAGTGGGAGGCAGAGAGAGAGAGAGAGAGAGAGAGAGAGAGAGAGAGAGAGAGAACGAACAGAGAGAGAACTGAGAATTGTGTGAGTCTTTCAAGACCCCAAAGCCTACCCCCAGTGACACACCTCCTCCAACAAGGCCATACCCCCTAATCCTTACCAAACAGTTCCACCAACTAGGGGCCACATATTGAAGCAAATGAACCTATGGGGGACCACTCTCATTCAAACCACCACAGAATACATCAACCACCTGAGGCTCTTACCATTCCATTGGTGGTCCTGACCCAAGCTGCCATCATCCTTCTTGGATGATAGCAGCTCCCTCCCAGTTTGTTTGAGCGTCCCCTCTTGCTTAAAGGTGCATCTCTGACCTAAGGTACAGAGGGGGGGCATATGGGCATCAGACTGAGTCTTCTTGCCTCTGGGAGGTCCCATCTCCTGCCATTTGACCCCACAGAGCAGGCCACTTTATTTTTTGGCCAGTCCCCCATAACTCCTTAATCCCCCCCGCTTTTGCTGAGGCAGATCCATGCCTGGGGCTTTTTCACTGTCATTCCTTTCTTGGAAGGTAGCCATCCTCCCTCTCTCTTGCCACAGCTCTGCCTACATCTGGGAATTAGAGTCTATCCCTGGACACTCTGGAAGTTGTGTTCTCCCTCCTTGCTGCTCTGGAAGCTGGGGTTACAAGCACACGTCATCTCATCCAGGTTTTTAATGTAAGCTCTGGGCATTGAATTGAGCTAAGGTCCTCACATTTGCTAGGCAAGTGTGTCATTGAATGAACCATCTCCCCAGCCCTACCTCACTCTTGTTCTTTCTGACAGTGAGCGGTCACTTGGCAAGCCCCATCATTCAGCCCCCTCACTGTATACATGCTCCTTCCTACATCAACCCCTACAAGCATTCTGTGAGGACAAGGCAGGACCTGTGCTTCTGTCGTTATTCCCAGACTTGCTGGCCCATAAGCCTTTGCTGAATAGACTGAGTTTCTCCCTGAGAAACTTCCATTCACGGATGACACAGACATCTACAAACAGTCCTAAGCCACCTGAGCGTAGAACAGGGTCACAGGTGTGATAAAAGCTAACAGACAAGAAGGGACTGTTCAGAACAGATGACTCTTGACTGATGAGCCAGGAGTCTGCATATTTATCCTTACCCAGGGTAGGTGGCTCTGGCTAGTAGGGATGGATGCTGGCATCATTTTATTGATCCCTGCCTGAGAGCATTCAAGCTGACCCAATTTAAATGTAGGAGGTGACATTTGTGGAGGAGACACAAAAACAAATTCCACTCTCTTTTGAGCAGAAGGAAGAATGTGTCTTCAGTCTAAAAAGTGAGGAGAGCAAGGCAGCAGTCGGGGCCAAGGCCTGGAATAGCCGGAGTCCAGTGATGCAGAGTCAAGCCCAGCATTGGCTGTGTCCAGTGAAATCCTGGGGTCACATAACCACAGCCTTGCTTCTTGCTCCAATGGTTCAGACCATGTTGCTCAGGTGTACCAGGTCGCACCTGCAGTCCACCAAATTGAGGCAGGCAGGCCGGGAACACACGCAGCACAGCAGACTACCTTTCTGGAATCTTCCCCAGCTTCTGTTTATGGGATGCACCTCCTGTTCCTTTCCGTTTGTTTGTTTGTTTAAGGGACGATTAAATAACCTCACACAACATCATCCCACCTAAGAGTAAAATGAATCTGGAGGTTTTTTGTTGTTTTTTTTTTTTTTTTCTTTTGCAAGGAGATAATGAAGTAAACACACGCCCTCGCCTTCTGCCCACCTCTCAGGTGTGCCTGCTGTCAGCATTCTCCTGCTCCAACCACCTTGTGTTGGAATGCATTTTTACTTACAAGCACTGTTGGAGGAGCTCAGTGGATCCCACTGCCCATTCCTTCAGGAAGCCTTCCTTGTGAGTTTCACTGAACATTTATTTGCACAACAAACCCGAGCCCTCCCCTGCGGACAACGTGGATCATTGTCCATCCTTTTACTGTCAGACTTTATTCCACATTTATCATCTAGCTCTGATTTCTATTCTGAGCACAACAGCCATGTAGACCATTGCACCTGGGTATCTCGAAGGGAGCCATGTTAAATCTGAAGCTGCCTTTCCGCAACGGGTAGCACCTGCTTCCTTCTAGAACACCTTGTTTGCGTTAGCAACTGTTTAAACTCCAAAACAGTGTCAAAACCAGATACAGATTAACCCACAAGTACAACACCCAGTTACATTAGACATAGTTTAATTGCTCTGTAATAAACACAGTCATGTACCCTAGCATCTAATGTGGGCTGGTAGAGACTGTGGCTTCTCCTCTCTCCTATCTCCAACTTACTAATGACCTGTTGCCTGTGGCTTGCTTCCAGCAGGCTGGTCTGTATCCTCATTGACCACAGTCAATGCAATCACTTTCTATCCTTAAAAGATGTAAATACATAGAAGTCATGTGTTAAGTTACAGCAGACATGCTTTGAGAGAATTAGGACCAGGCAGAGACCAAATACCATCAGAGGAATATAATAGGCCATCAAGGGGCAGACATTGGATGATTGGGTAAAAGTGGTTCGGTTTTCAAGTTGCAAGGTCACATTGAATGTTGCAGCTCTGTTGAGACAGCCATAGATCTACCCACATATGCCTATGGTTTCAACGAAACCTTCACTGGAAGGGAAAGTCAGAGAATATTCACCTCTCCTTGGGTGACTACAAGGAGAGCCCCTATGGTGGTTTGATTGAGAATGTCTCTAAGAGGCCCAGTATTTGAACACTTGATTCCAAGTTGGTGGCACTGTTTAGGGAAGTGCAGCCTTGGTGGAGGAAGTGTGTCACTGGGGGTGGGATTTGAGAGCTCATAGTCTCACCCCTTCCAGACGGCTCTCTCTGCTTCCTGTTCTCTTTTGAAGATGTGAGCTCTCAGCTTCCCGCTCCAGCCACCATGCCAGCCTCTTGCTGCCATGTCTCTCTTCTGCCACGATAGAATCATAGGCCAACATAAATTCTTTCTTTCATAAATTGCTTTGGGTTATGGTATTTTCTCACAGCCACTGAAAAGTAACTAATGCAGTCACCTACTTAAATGTCTAAAGATGAAAGCAAAAAGTATTCTTCCTTGAGACTTCACAACCATATGTAGAGCCTCACACAGGCTTGGGCTTCTGGTTTATGTTTCTTGTGAATGAAAGATGTCAAGTCAGAACTGAGTGTCCCCAGCCACTGGAAAAAGCAAGTGCAATTCCCTTCTGGAGGGATCCACCTTGTTAGGTCCCACCTCAGATCTACTCAAAGAAGATATATAAGCGTAGACACATTCAGGAATTGCAAAAGCAATGTTCCAATGCAGAGGGACTCACATACCAAAGTCCTATGATGCACAAGGACTCAGGCACCACGAACTAAATCTTAATACAGCGTAATAACCCCATAAAGATGGCAGAAAGGTGAATTGTCTTACTGCTCCCAACAGTGTGTGAATAATCCAGAGGTGTGTTTATTTGATAACAATGAAATCCTGACTCAGGAGGACCACATACTACTTAGCAAACTCAAAGATGCTGCCACTGGGGCAGTCTGGGGCCCCAGCAGAATGCAATGAAGTTCTGATGCTCTTTCTGCGCTGCTGCATTTGTTTCCTGGTATTCCTGTTTACTACAGTTTAGTCTTAAAGCACCAGGTACGTCAGCTCATAGCTTCACAGGTTGGAAGTATACATTGTCTCAGAAGAGTTCTTCCTTCCCAGTTCACAAATTCTGAATGTAGTGGTCAGTGGCTCAAGTTCTGTGAGAAGATTATGGAAGAACCTCTTTCTAAGCTCACTCAAATTGCTGGTAGAATCTTTTTTTTTTTCTCTCTCTTTTTTTGTGGTTAAGGCTACATGTCCTTCCTTGATGGCATCTGAAGGACCACTGATAATTCCAAGTTGCCTGTTTGCATGGGGACTCCAACATCTCCAAGACAGCAGGGGATTCTGGGATTGTTTGAGTCCTACCCATCCAACCTCTTCACGTCTCTCCATCTGTGGCATTTCTCTCCCATTTCCTGAAGAAGAAATCTCAATCTCCATCTCCCTTTCTGCTCCCTCTCTCCTTCCCTCCCTCCCTCTCCCCCCTCACTCCGCCTTATGTGAGTAGATTGGGTCCATGTGGATGACTGTGCTAACTATAGTCTTAATCTTACCTGCAAAGCCCCTTTGAATCTTCTGTAAAATATTTATAGACTTTAGTGTATCGGTATTTTATCTTGGGGCGGTATTTTATCTTGGGGCATATCTTTATGCCACATGGCATTAAGGGAAATTAGAATGTCTAGTATCTACAAAACTAGGAAAATAAAAAATAGGTTTATTGGAAATATGAATGTAAAAACAAAGCCAGTGCAGTAATTGAAATCAAAAATCTGGTTGGATGGTTAGACACAGTGAAAGAAGAGTTAGAAGTGGTATGGTTGAGAGAAAAATAGGGGTTATACAGGAGAGCAAGATGGAAGAGAGGGTTGCTGGCAGAAAAACTAAGTGACTTTTGTCAGAGTTCATGAGGGAGATAATGGAGAGAGTGGGAAAAGAAGCAATGTTTATTCAAGGACACATTGACTGGATTGTTCCACGGTTCTTAAAATAAATCAGTCTTTACAGTTAGAAACCCCTCGAGACCCCAGGCAAGAATAATAAAAACAACATAAAGAAATTCTGACATGGAATATATTCTAGTGAAAGTGAAAAGTAAAGATAGGAACAAAGAGATCTTCAAGTCACATAGGCTGTTGCCAAGGCCATTAGTTGCTGTCCGCCAACCGCTGGGAAGGGTCGATTGCTGAGGACACCACCTATGCAACTTATGGCGTGTGGA
Source organism: Peromyscus aztecus (assembly GCA_902168405.1). NCBI lineage: Eukaryota > Metazoa > Chordata > Mammalia > Rodentia > Cricetidae > Peromyscus > Peromyscus aztecus. The sequence continues at coordinate 15,971 of CABHPQ010173772.1, read as the reverse complement.
GAAGCTGAACTGGTATCTGAATAAAGCCTTCACCCTATGGACTATTGTTCACGGAACTGGAATATACGCTGTATGTTCCCAACAGAGAAAGGTAAACACCAGCTCCAGCCACAACCTTTGATCTACGATGGTGACCTGCCTTTAAGTGCAATGGTGGCACAAAGCTTGGGGGACCGACCAACAGATACAAGGTTGGATTTAAGGCACTCTCCAAGAGGTGGAGCCCATACCTCACATTGCTTGGGTGGCCAAGAACCTGAGACTAGATAGGCCAGGGACCTAAGGGAAAAACCAAATACTACCGTTCTGCTGAAGGAGCCTAGCAATAAAATGATTTCTGACGGCATTCTGCTATACCCATGCATCGGTGCCCTGCTCAGCCATCAGCAGAGACTCTTCCTTCTGTAGTAGATGGGAACAAATAACGGAGATCCACAGGTAGACAATGTGCAGAGAGCGAGAGACCTTGGGACACTCAGCCCTCCACAGGATGTCTCCATCAAATCCCTCCCCTCAGGGCTTAGGGATTCTGCAGAAGAGGAGGCAGAAAGATTGTGAGAGCCAGAGAGGATGGAAGACACCCGGAAACAGGCCTCCTAAACACAGCAGTGCTGAGGCATGTATGAACGAACAGAGACCGTCAGCACCCACGGGGCCTGCACAGGTCTTTGTCAGATGGGGGTCCCAGTGCTGAGAGAAGAGAAAACATGCACCCATCCGTAACCTAGAAGCCGTCTCCAGTTGATAACCACTTACAAATGAAGAATCAGATTTCTCTAATGGAGTCTCACTGGTGATGCAAACCACTCTCAAGGCAGGCCCCATGCCCAGCGGTAAATGGCCAACAAAACGAACTCAGTGCCAATTCTGGAGGTTCTTTGTCTCATAATGTTTAGTCAGGGCATTTGTTTATTTACTTGTTTTTTTGTTTTTGCATTACAGGTCATTTGCATATATATTATGGCTTCTGGTTTTGTGTTTTTATGGGATTCCTGAGTATCTGAACAGGTGTATCTTTGCGTCTGTATGTTTTTTTGTGCTTTTTTTCTTTTTCTTTTTTATTAAGAAATTTTCTATTCATTTTACATACCAACTACAGATCCCCTCCCCTCCCTCCTTCCACCCCCCAGTTATTCCCTCTCATCCTGACCCCCATTCCCACCTTCTTCAAGGCAAGGCCTCCTGTGAGGAGTCAGTAGAGCCTGGTGAACTCAGTTGAGGCAGGTCTAAGACCCTCCCCCTGGACCAAGGCTGTGTAAGGTGTCCCACTATAGGCTCTAAAAAGCCCACTCATGCCCTAGGGATGGATCCTGATCCCACTGCCGGGGGGCCCCTTAAGCAGATCAAGCTACACAACTGTCTTGCCTAGGCAGAGGGCCTAGTCCAGTCCCATGGAGGCTCCCCAGCTTTTGGCCCCTTGCTCATAGAATCCCACTTCTCTCTCTTCAACTGGACTCCTGGAGCTCGGGCTAGTGCTTGATTGTGGATCTCTGCATCTGCTTCCATCAGTTACTGGATGAAGGCTCTATGATGACAGGGTATTCTCCAATCTGATTACCGGGGTAGGCCAGTTCAGGCACTCTCTCCACTATAGTTAGTAGTCTAAGGTGGTGTCATCCTTGTTGATTCCTGGGAACTTCCCTAGCACCCAGTTTCTCCCTATCCCCATGTTATCTCCCTCTTATCATGGTATCTCTGTGGCCTTTTTGCTTCTGCTTGTATGTTTTGATTTGTTTGTTTTTGTTTTAACTTATTCTAATTTGCTTTATTATTATTTTTTAGATGCCTATTTGCTTTCTAACATGAGAGAGAATGGGTATGGATTCAGATGGAAGGAAAGGCTGGGGGGATCCGAGGCGTTGGGAGAGGGAAAACAATAATCAGAATACATTGCATGAAAATAATCTATTTTCCATAAAAGAAATATAGAAAAAAGATATAAAATGGAAAGGTAAGATTATGTTTACCATAACAGCAGTTTCATATCTGACTTCTCCAAAGATCATAGTGGAAGACTCTCAGAGTAACAAGAGAAAATAAATATCAAGGAATGATACACACACAGTAAAAGGACCTAAAGAATGCATAGAAAAAATTCAACATGGATAGAATCTGGACATGTCTGTCCAGCAGAAAAGGACATTTCTGAAAGGTGGAACATAGGAAGAAGAGCGATTGTCACCAGTGGAAGGTCTCTGACTCACAAAGGGCCTAATGAGGAGAGTGGTGAGGGTGAGACCCCGCCGTAGTGAGCGCCTGCGCTGTCAATATAAAGATGAGTAGTGAAGAAGCTGGCGAGAACCAGAATGAGCGAGAGTCAACAGAGAGGCACAACACAGTGCCTTTTACATTATTATTTATTCTTTCATAATTTCATGCGTGTGTTTATCGTATTCCCCTTTTCCAGCCTGTATTGCTCAGGAATGGATGAAATCGAGTCACATCCTCTCTCAATCCCACCCCCTTCACCCAACTCCGTCTTCTCAGGTTTCCCAGGAAGCTATTACTAACGTCTTAAAAAATATTCCTAATATGTTGTCGAATAGTTTATGGCATGAAGTGGAAGAGAATTATTAGAAAATGTAAGATCTCAGTGCTTCTAATGTGGAAGTTAAATTAATTTTGTCTCTGAACAGTTATGTATGCCAGTGAATTCTCTGCTGACGGAACGGGATGTGTTAGTGCCAAGCGAGCACTGGGGAAAAAAATGACAAAATGAGAGTGTAATGGTATCAGTTCCTTTTTTGCTGCTGGGATGAAACACCATGGCCAAGGCAACGTATGGAATAAAGAGTTTGCTCTGACTTATAGTTCCGGAGGGTAAGAGTTCACCGTGACAGATGAACATAGCCGTACGTGGCAGGAAGCTGAGAGCCCATATCTTCAACAGCAAATGGGGAGCAGAGAGAGCAGACTGGAAGTGAGGTGAGGCTATGAACTCTCGGAGCCCACTCCCAGTGATGTCCTTCAGCAATGCTGTGCCTTCCATAACCTCCCCGGACAGCACCACTAACTTGGGATCAAGTGTTCAAATGCCTGAGACTGTACAGGACATTTTTTTATTCAAACCTCCACAGTAACCAATCAGTTGTAAGGTCAAACGAGACAGGGAAAAGCCAAGAGTCACCCAGTATCAATGAGCCCACACAGAATCTGTGTGCATGTGTGTGTGCATTAGTGTTTATATTAACATAGCTGGAAGTGAACTAAAATGTTCAGTTAAGACTAAGATTATTCGAGTTGATCCAAATTGCTTTTAAATTCTTTAAGATTTATTTTTTGTGAACATATGGGTGGGTGCCCATGCCACAGCACACGTGTAGAGGTCAGAGGACAACTTTGGGAATCCAATTCTCTCCTTTCACTGTGCATGTCTTAGGATCTGACTCATGTGTTCTGGCTTGTTAGCAAGCAAAGTATCTTACTAGCTAAGGAAGGCCCTATGTTTTCATCAGTGTTCTATTGCTGTGAAGAGACACCATGACTATGGCCGCTCTCTAAAGGAAAACATTTAATTGGGGCTGGCTTACAGTTTCAGAGGCTTAGTCCATTGTCATCATGGTGAGAAGCATGGTGGTGTGTAGGCACACTTGGTGCTGGAGAAGGAGCTGAGAGTTCTACATCTGGATCTGCAGGCAGCATGGGGAGAGAGAGAGAGAGAGAGAGACAGACAGACAGACACAGACAGACAGACAGACACAGAGAGACAGAGAGACTGGGCCTGGCTTGAGCTTCTGAAACCTCAAAGTCCACCCCCAGTGACACACTTTCTCCAACAAAGCCACGTCTCCTAATAATGACACTCCCTGTGAGTCAATGGGGGCCATTTTTATTCAGACCACTACACCCTACAATTGTTTTTACACAGAGAAATGTGTTCTATTTATATGAAACACATGTGAGATAAAGCAGGGCAAGATGGTAAAAGTGAAGGCAAATACTGCTCCCAGGCTGTGTTTGAATCCTTTTTTTTTCTTTTTTGTCTGTTGATGGATGAAGTTAGGCTTTTCCAGCCTGTATTGTTCAGGAATGGACGAAATCGAGTTACATCCTAAACTGACATGCAGAGCTAATGTTGCCATTGTCATCTGCCTTGCAGAGAAAATGTTGGTTGTATAATTGAGATTGTCTTCATACAAGCATGCCCAGCCGTGTGTAAACAGTATCTGAACCTTGGACTGCCATTTGTCTCCAGTGAATTACACGCATCACAACCGGGACATGCCGCTGAGTGAATCTAAACTTGTATTCTGTGGGCGCCATAAAGTGTGGCTCTGAAATGGTGTTATGATCCACTATTGAAAGTAGGGGAAGCTGTTCATGCAGCAGAGATTGGACGCTTACCGGCTCTGCCGCAGTCTCAGACAATGCAATCACAGCTGATGCATGCTGGCAAACACAGCCACAAAGGACACACAGGCTCTCAAGCTGGTAGAGACTGACTAGCTGTACATCTGACCTTGAAAATGTTCTAGTTGAATTTGAAAAGGAGTTTCTTGGCTTCTAAAGGTACAATTACTTTTTTAGCCAGGTGCTAAATTCAAACAAGACACTGAAGTGAGTACGAGATCACCATGGCCCGCATGAGCTGATAAAAAATTGTACCGTGTCCTCAGGGGCTCCTGGAACTTTAGGTAAAAACACACTGTGGTCCTTACAGACTATTGAACAACGTGGAAACTTTAGATTTAGAAGAGTCTCTGGAAGAACAGCAACAAGACTTCTAAGCCTCCTCTCTTTAAAAAAATAATCAAGTCACCAAATTTTTGTTTTTATTTGTCACAAATAAAGTTCTTATTACTTCCCATTTTCTTACATAACACGTATGATAAAGAAACACAGAAATTTGTTTGGTAAATAATATCTGTGAGGTAATAGGGTAAGCTTATAAGGCCAATACAATACCATTTACTCCTAATATCTTTATAGACTTGGGCTTCACAATTGAGAAGGTGCCCTAACCCCTCAATGCCTGGCACTGGGTGCTGGAATAGCTATTATCTGCCAGCCAGGCTGTGTCGGGAAGACAGTCATCAGTGACCGTTTCCTCTTTTGATGGTGATTTCTGAATAATGGCTCTTCAGGAGCAGAGTCCCCTGGGCCCTCCCTATAGCCTGTCCTTCCAATGTATCTGCTGTAGGCTTGTTATCCTCTCTTCATGCATATAGTCTTTCATGTGTGTGTGGTGTGTGCGTGTGTGCGTGTGCGTGCGTGCGTGCGTGTGTGTGTGTGTGTGTGTGTGTACATGTACGTGTACACACATACGTGTGGAGTCCACATGGCAGTTCCAACTGTCACTCAGGCACCACCCACCTTGGTTTTTGAGATAGGGTCTCTCCCTGGCTTGGAGCACTCTAAACAGACTAGACTGGCCAGCCAGGGGCCCTCCTGTCTCGTCCTCCCCGAGGCTGGGTTGTAAATGGCTGCTACTGTACCTGTGTTTGTATGGGGCTCCTGGAGTCGGAACTCAGGTCCTTCAGCAAACAAGACAAGCACTTTGCTGACTGAACCATCCATCTTCCCAGTAAGCCCACATCACTCAGATCATCACAAACCTACCTTCTTCTTGCCCTCCACATTTTCTACAGGCCCTTTCCTTTGTATACCATCCATCAGCTCACACACTGTTGATACTAAAGTGTGCTCTGTGACTGGATTCCTCCCAGACTCTCAGTTCCTTGGTTATCTGAATAAAAACTGGCTGTCTCCAGCTAGCATGCCAAGGCAGCTCAAATTCAGCATTTTCAAATTTGATCTCATGGGGTGTTTGTTTCTGACTACTCTCTGAAACACACCGCTGTCTGTTGCTAACCAAAGCCAGAATCCTCTGCATCAGGGTCAAATCCAGCCCAGGGCCTATTGCTGACCAAAGACAGAACCCTTTGCATCAGGGGGTAAATCCAGCCCAGGGCCGATTTTTTAAGGCTCAAGGACTAAGAATGATCTAAATCTTGAAAGTGTTTGTTTAACAGACAATAGGTTAAAAGAGAAAGAAAATTGAGAAAGAGTCCAAGTAGGGATTGCAAGGGATAAAATACTTGCTCTCCGGACTGTGGTAGAGAGGGCTCATCAACTCCCAATTTAGGCTGTGAAGGCTCCCATGGCTACTGCTTTCTGGATGCTCTTTTGGTTCCAGGTAATGTGGTTCTCTGGAAGAGAATTTCAGCTCAAATAAGATCCAGAAGGAAAGAAGTTTGCTGAGGTTAGTGGCAACCATGCCCAGCCACAGAGCCTAGAAGGTGATGTCAAGTGCCAGGGCAGGAAAACAAGCCACTGGGTAGGGTGGGGGAGTGAGGAGGGTCAGATGAATGGCCCAGAAAGGTAGATCACGAGAGCATAATGCCTATCCCTTCCGTGGCTGTGATTAAAAAAACACTCTGACCAAAAGCAGCTTTGGAAGGAAACGATTTATTTCAGCTTACACTTCTAGGTTACTATCCCTCACTGAGGGAAGTGGAGGCAGGAGCCATGGAGGAATGCTGCTTGCTGATTTGCTCACTCACAGGTTCACGTTCAACTACCTCTCTTATACATTGGAGGCCCACCCACCTAAGGATGGTGCCTCCCACAGTGGGCAGCTGGTCTTTCCCACGTCGGTCACCTAGACAATTCTTCAATTGAGATAAGTACTAACCAGCAGAGTGCCTATGAGACTGTTGTGGGTTTTCCTTGACAGTTGGATTTTCTTTCCCATGTGGACACACTCTGTGAGACAGCGTCTTCCCTGGCTTCACTGAGCATCTCACCCCTGTTGAATGGATGCTCTGATGGCTTCCTCGGTTTCAGGGCAGGTCACCACTGGTTCCACTTTTCATGTGTGTCCCTTCCTTGTTAGATACCACTGTAGACTGGAGTTTGTGTACCAAGGGATTCCAAACTGGAGGTGATGTTAACTGGGACAAATGGTTAAAGACCACCAGAGGCAACACAAATAGATAGGAAAGATGGACACATCCAAGCTGTCCCAAATGTCCTCCTAGGTTACACTGGTATTAAATTTGTATGCATAAAAGGAGCATTTATATATCATATCCGGAGAAATCTGAATTCCACTTGTGTTTTAGTCTGCCTGGTAACATGTTATATCTGAGTGTTGACAGACAGCTTTAATGGTCAACATCACACAGCTTAGAATCGCCTATGAAGAAGGTCTCACTGAGGGTTGGCTACATTGGGTTGGTCTGTGCACATGTCCGTGGGAGTTTATCTTAATTAGATTCATTGGTGTTGGAATATCCAGCCACTGGAGGTGGCAGCATTCCCTAGGCCTGGCACTGAACTGTATGAGGGTGGACAAGAGGAGCTGAGCACAGCAAAGGAAGAGCATGCTGTGTGTCTTCACTTCTCTCTGATCTTGACTGTGGATGGAATTTGAACATCTGTCTCAAGTGCCTTCCTTGACTTGCCCATAAGGCTGGATCATAACCTGGAACTGTAAGCTGAAATAAACCCCTTCCTCATACCTTGGTTGCTTTTGGCCAGGATGTGTTATTACAGTGACAGAAATGAACCCAGAACATTGACTACACACTCCCAGGATTTGAGCTAGCTGCCACAATAACCCACTTAGAGCTACTTTAAAGGGGGTGACCAGAAGCCAGTGTGCTCCCTGTATACGTATTGGGTGCTTTGTGGCGAGCTGCCATTCTTTTTGATTGGTGGGTGGGTGGGGTGAGAACAGCAGAACAGAAAAGCTCACCTTAGAAAACAATCACCTTGTTTGAGCAGTTTATGCCTGAGTGAGCCTGGCTATGAAGCTATAAATGGCTTTCTTCTTAAAACTGCCTGAAGGAATTCCATTTAACAGATTTCCCCCCACCCCCCTTATTCCTCTGGACAGCTGGATGTAAAGTTTGTGTCTTCGTTGTTGACAACATTGGTCATTTTCCTTGAGCTATTCCAAATATTCTGGCTTTCCAAAGAAATGCCCAGGTGTAAAACAGGTATGGGAGCAAGTTTTTCCCCCCTCAATTTAAAATAAACCTGTGAGGTTTTCACATCAAACAATCCCAGCTGCTGTGATATCAATGTGTGTGGAATTATTAACAGGAAGAAAAGTGCTAGCTACAACCTTTGGAGAAAATTTGTCTCAGGCAAGAACTTTCTTTGAAAGATTGTACCCAGCATGGAAACATTTAATTCCCCTACAGTCACACCATGGGGACCCACAGAGGGTGCCATCAGCAATAAACAAGAAGATGCTGGCTACAGAGCCTTGGAATTACCAGCCTGAAATACAGAGAGGGTAATGACAGGGAAGAAAAGAGCTTTATTAGCCATGTCTCAGCCTTGGTACAAGAGTGTGAGATGAACATCATGTGTGTGGCTGGGTCTCCGTCGTAAACTGGAGATCTTATTCACAATAGGTCATCAAGAAGTCTTCACGGTGGGACTGGGCAGATGGTTCAGCTGGTTAAATTGGATCTACCCAAAGAAGGGAAGATCACTGGGAATGATAACTAGTCTGGCAAAAATGTGAAGATGTTTTGTTAGTTTTGAAATGTTTCTGAAATATCCTTGGGTGTTTAAATAAAGTGTCTTGGGCTTCACAACACACATGATACAATGTTCTGCAAGAAAAACTGGGCGGTGGGCTGGGGAGATCGTCCCATAAATACAGCGCTTGCTACACCAGCACAGACACCTGAGTTCAGCCCCCAGCATCCATGTGAACAGCTGGATGTCCTGAGCCAGGGAGGGCCTTCTGCTAGAGAAGTGGAGCCAGCAAGTTCCCTTAGGCTTCCAGGCTGGTTAGCCATACCTAACCTGTAAGCCCTCAGTCCTAGTGAGAAATGCTGTTACAGAAGCAAGATGCAAAGTGACTGAAGAAGAGCGACATCCAAGGTTTTACTCTGGCTTCCAGGAAGGCACATGTGCACCCACTCTCACACACACACACACACACACACACACACACACACACACACACACACCACAAAAACAGGATGAGAAGGAATAGATAGAAGGATCCCATGCTTTGTTTGCTGTCTCTTGACCCAATACACATTACTTAGAGTTAGACTGTTAGTTACAGTTGCACATGCAAATTAAAATTGAAAGGAGCCACTATACAAACTATATCAAAAAGTTGTGCTAATAAGCAAGATTGATGGAAATCATACACTGTTGAAGCAGACTGGCAGAAATCGTGTAAAATATAATTCATCTAAGGTGAAGGAAGAGGAACAAGGAACAGAAAAATCAGTAAAACAAACAGCAATACTACACACTTAGCTAAAGGGTAAACATCCCACTAAGTGTAAATTAGCAGACAATTAAAAGAGCGAGACTGTCAGAGTGGAGAGAAATCCAGATCCGGCTCTATCCTGCAGGACTGATAGTGTTTCTGTGCAGGTGAACAGACTAGAGTTGGAGACAGTTATAAGACAGAAGTAGAGGGACTGTCTTATAATTCGTGTTATAGTCCAGAGGAGGGAAAATGATTAGGAAGAATGAAGCTCTTTTTCATCACAGTGTAGAGACAAAGATCACCAAGAGAATGGAATAATCTAGAACCCTAATTAATCTACCCCAGAAGAAAGCTTCCAAAGTGTACAGGGACAACCAAAAGAATGAGTGACAGCTGGAGTTGAATTTCAGTGTTCTCTTCCTCAGAATGTGACAGAAGTTAAACATGACGCTGTCTCCCTAAACCCCTGACTTTGTGAGAGAAGTGGTATGGTCTCCTGCAGATCCACCAGCTCCACACTCACAGGCTTGAACGTGCACCAGAACTATTTGTTTCCTTGCCTGACTCCCAACAAAGGAGCGTTTAAGGAGGGAGACAAGAAGGAGAGCACATTTGGATCCACGCCTTCCCAGGAGTGTCCGGGATTCACTGGTATGTGAAACAGCCCAGGGGTTGCATTCTGTCCTCACACAAAACCTGTTGCTAATTAAAGATTTAAGAAATACAGCTGGAGAAGTCACAGCAGCCCAGATGGCATTTCACGGAACCTCTGGTGAGGCTGAAGGCCGACAGTAATTCTGCATGATTCATTGCCCAGGTGGGACAGGGGAGGCTTAGCCCAGCACACTCCAGGTGGAGAAGTACACCCAAGGACAGGAGACTCGTGGCCATGCAGATGGCAAACCCAGAAATCACTCAGGAACGATGCAGCCCTCAGCACCAACCCCTCTTGTCTCTCTCCTGGTGTGTTTGTTCACTTGGTAATGGAGGAATGGGAAATGTCATTATTCAAGCTTCACGTGGCTTTCCTAGATGACTTGTTTAACCTCCTTATATAACAATAATAAAACAAATATGTGATTTAGGTTTCACTATGGAGAGAAAATCAGTTTAGATTTATGGAATGCAATATTGACCAGAGTCTGGTCCATGGAACACCAATTCTTTTAATGATTCTGGAATAAGATGTCTTAAAACAAGCAAAAGGAGGTTGGTATCACAAACCATTGGTTAAAGACGGACCAAGCGTGGTGGTATATACCTGCAATCCCAGCAGGAATCAGAGGCAGGAGGACTCAGTGAACAACATAGTGAATCCCAGGTCAAGGTCAGCCAGGGTCATAGAGCGTGATGCAGTCTCTAGCCCGCTCCCAAATCTGGGATGCCTTGGTGGCTACAGTGCATGCCATGGACACATGAGGACCAGAGTTTGGGTCCCCAGAACTGATAGAAATTCTGGGGTTGCAGACATGGCACCCAGCACTTGGAAGGTGGAGACAGGGGATCCTTGGATCAAGCTGGCTACCTAGACTAGTCCAGTCTAGCTATAGATTCAACCAATAGACCCTGTCTTCATGAATAAGGTTGAGAGCGGTCAGAGAAGACCGATAAAGATACTCATTGCCAACTTCAGACCTCTGCACGTAAGCACACACATGTACCCACATACATGGGAGAACACAGGCACAGACATCGGCAACATCCATAACCAAAATCCCTACCTCCCACACAAGAACAAAACTCCAAATGAGATCAGAAGTGGAATATTTGTTTGGGATGAAAATATAAGTAATTACAAAGGTCTTAAACATTAGAAAATTTAGTCTCGGGCTTTTCTAGGTGGTACTTTGGCAACTGACCAGATGTGCTACATAAAAATTTTTCTACATAAAAGAACTTCACCTTCCCACCAAGCCTGGAAACATGCCCAGCAGTTTTCAGGGTCAGTGGGATGGAGGAGAGACTGGACATTCCAGATCTAGCTATGTCAGGTTCATGTTCTTGGTTGATTCCTCTGGCCCCACAAGCCTTCCCAAGGGGCCAAGGACTAATTATCAGGAGTCATAGGCTTTGTATTGCTGCAACAGAACACCAGGCCCACAAGCAACTCAGAGAGGAAGCATCTTTGTTTTTGTTTTACTGCTATATCACAGAGACCATCATTGAAGGAAGTCAGGGCCGGAACTCGAGGCAGGGACTGGGAGGCAGGAGCTGATGCAGAAGCCATGGAGGAGGGCTACTTACTGGCTTCCTCTTCATGGCTTGCTTACTTGGCTCTCTTGGGCATGAATCATTTCAAAATCTACAAAGGACTACCTTCCCAGGGATGGCACCGCACATAATGGCCTGGTTGGTGTCACATAGATCATTAAGTCACAGCCGTACTCCACAGACTTACCTACAGGTCAGTCTTACAGAGACATTTTCTCACTGCGGTTCACTTTTCTCAGATAACTCTAGTTTTTCTCAAGTTGATAATGAAACTAGCCCAGCACACAGTGGAACAAGGGCATACAAACACCACAGCTACATCTCTAATATCAAATGGCAATCTTAAAGTCATCAGAGGTAATTTGTAACCATGGACATCTAGTACTTAACTTAAAATAAGCCACAAGGCACCTTACCAGATGTGTATAAATCCTCCAGGGAAATTCTGGAAGCCTTACTGAGATGTTGATCTACCTCTTAGGAGGTCAACTTGCTGTCTGCAGGATGTCACTCCCTTTCTGTTACATGTTCACACCGGGGCATACTGGTTTGGGGTTAAAAACAATGTAGGATTCTCCTTTGCATAGATTTTCAGTGCATTTCTGGGGCAAAATAAGTGCTGAAAATGATCACCCCAGAGTCTGCTTTCAGCCAGCAGTAGAAGAAGCATGTAGCAGAGAGTCCGGAAAGAATTGACATCCTGATAACATAGTTTGATTTTGCTCAAACTGCCCCGGCACTAGCAGACAGCAGATCAACCCCATGATTTTCAAAGACAGTCCAGAAGAACAATCAAAGGAGCCCCTGAGTTCTGGGCTTCGGAGTAGTCCAGATTCAAAGGATGGGACGCTTTGCCGGGATGACTAGCCAATGACAATTCATAAATATCAGGGTGTGGAGGTGTGTGTGGGGGTGGGGTGGGGTGGGGAACATAGCCAGAGAAGTGTGACTGGGGACGCAGGAGTGAAATGAAGCCCAGGAAAATTGAGCGAAGGGAAATGAAAGCCATCGTAGCAGCGAGGACTATTAAACCACACAAAAAAAAAGTCCCCCGAGGGAAGTGATGGAAACCTCTTTGCTTGAGCCATTTCAAAATCAGCAACGCAGTAGGGGAAACGGACTATGGGGAGCAGTCTGGTGCCGGCAGGGAGCAGACATGATGGTTGAATAGTTCTTTTTTGGTCTCTCACTTCCACGTTCTGTGAAATTGTATTGCGGCTCAGAAACAAGACATCCTGCACTCCAGCAGGATGTTCTGCAGCAGAGAGCTGGAGAGAGAAGAAACACAGTAAAACATTCTGTCCATCCTTCTCAACGCTTTTATAAGTTAAGGTTTCAGGGGTGACAGGAGGTTGGAGTGTAGACTGAAGTTCCTCTTCCACCATCTTCAACTGTGATGTGTTTTTGATGAGCCTGGCAACCAGAGGAGTGCTGGTCAGACACACTCTGTAGGATGCATGTGCATTTCTCATGGTTGGACTTGGTTTTATCCCTTGGTCTGCACACAATACTCAGGAGTCCAGGCAGGTTCCTCTGTATTGAAGCTGCAAATCCCTTCTATACACTGACCCAATGCTGAGACTGCTCCTGAGGGCTGGCAGAGGGACACTGTTTAGAGGAGAGGCCTGCATGTGCTGTTCGAGGATTTGGAGTCTCTCCTTCATTGCCTCGATCATCTGTTTATGTTCCTGAGGGCTGGCAGAGGGACACCGTGTTTAGAGTAGAGGCCTGCGTGTGCTGTTTGGGGATTTGGAGTCTCTCCTTCATTGCCTCGATCATCTGTTTATGATGCTGTGGATGGTAATTCAATCCTATTTTATTCATGCTGCTCCAAGGATTCTGGCCTCTGTGACAGGAGTGCTTTCAGATGAGCGTGTGTGTCCTTTTCTACTTCTGATCCTATCATTTTCATACATGTGTGTCCTACAACTGTGACATGTTCCAGGATTGTCTCATGTACTCTCATGTGAATCATACAACTGTGACATGCTCCAGGATTGTCTTGTGTACTCTCATGTGAATCATACAACTGTGACATGCTCCAGGATTGTCTTGTGTACTCTCATGTGAATCATACAACTGTGACATGCTCCAGGATTGTCTTGCATGCTCCCTGTCTTTGTTCTGGAGACAGAGACTTCTTAGAGGATTTCTGGTTCCTTTCATATCAAGAAATTCTTACAAACCAAAACCTAAAGGTCAGATGTGTTTATTCATGCCCAGATGTTAAGGTCTTCTCAGTCGACTGAGGGTACATATTAAATTTGTGTGTTTTTATCCAGACAAGTCATCTCTGTAGACATGTTGTTCATTTGTGTGGGTATACAGGCAGTATCTCTCACATGCACTCACACACATAGGCTCATGGGGTTCAGTCTAGTCTTTTCATTGGTCTGTACACACAAACACACACACTTGCTTATAAGTGCACACAGAGGCCAGGGAGAGTATCAGATTCTCTGGAACTGGAATGAAAGTGCTCTTAAGCTGCCTGATGTAGGTGCTGGGAATGGATCCTCGGTCTCCTGCAAGAGCAGTACATGCTCCTAAGCACTGAGCCCTCTCTCCAGGCTCTCTTGCCTGCCTGCCTGCCTAGCCTGCCTGCCCTCTTTCCCTCCCTCCCTCCCTCCCTCCCTCCCTCCCTCCTTCCCTTCCTCCCTCCCTCCCTCCCCCTTTCCCCCTCTTTCCTTCCTTCCTTTGGCAGGTTATTTTACTCAGCTCTCTTCTTGGTTTCATGATATCTGAAAAAAGGTCAATGACGTTTGCATCCTTAGTTTTCTGTCCACGAAGAATCCCTGTACCCTGGCTTCTTCCATGATTCTCCTTCTTGTTAACTTCATCCAGTTTGAATAGGACACATGTGGGCATTGATAGATATTTTTTAATTTGGCCGTAGATTTGTATTTAAGTTCCCTGAGCTTGTCGGGTTTATGGATTTATGCCTATGTCCATATAATGTCCACAATAATCGTGGACATTTCTCAGTATTAGTGCATTACATAGTTTTGCAGTTGTCTTTGTTGGTATTTCTACTGCTCTGGTAAAACACAATGACCAAAATCATCTTGTGGAGAAAAGGATTTATTTCAGCTTATCTATCCACACCACAGTCCATCATGAAGGGGTGTCAGGGCAGGAACTCAAGGCAGGAACCTGGAGGCAGGAGTTGGTGAAGAGGCCATGGAGGAGTGATGCTTACCGGCTTGTTCCCCATGACTTTCTCAGCCTGCCGCCTTATACCTCCCAGGAGCACCCGCCTGGGGTGTGCACCACCTTCCTCATCAATGGGCCCTTCCTCATCAATCCTTCGTCAAGAAACTGTCTCATAGGCTTTCCTACAGGCTGTTGGTGGTGGCATCTTCTCATTGGAGGTTCCCTCTTCTGAAATGACTACCTTGTGTCAAGTCCACAGAAAACCAGCCAGCACACCATCCCTTATCTTCCCTTTTCCTTCCGGCAGTCCTGTTAAAAGCATGCTGTGTTCTTTGCCATGTCCTCACATTCCTGGAACATTCTACCTTCACCCCTTGCTGTTCTCTTCCTTTTTTTAAAAAAAAATGAAGACTCTGCAGTGTCTGTTTACACAATGCTAGTTTCCTTGGCTGTTTCTTCCTGCTTCTCAACTTCTGAAGGCCATACTCATCCGTTACAATGTTTCGGGTTTCTAGCATGTACATTTTATTTAGAGTTTCCACTCGTCTGTTTATTTTGTTTCTTAAAATGTTTTTAGATTGATTCGTTTTATGGTATGTCTATGAGTGTTTCATCTGCATGCTTGTATGTAGAAAACATCCATATTTGGTAGCCACAGAGATCAGAAGAAGGCCAGGGTGCGTAGGGACCAGCATTACAGATAGCTACGAGCCAGAGCCACGGTGTGGGTGCTGGGAACCAGGCCTCTATAACTGCTGAGCGTCTCTCCAGCCCCCGCACCCACCTGCTGCTGATGCTTTCTCTGTTTTCCATTTGATGGCTTTGCCTGTCACTCTGTTATTTTAACTTCTTAACCTGATGCCCTAAAGGCCTGCCATAGCTCCAATCTCTGCTTCAGTGCCGTGAGCTGTGTTCTTGTGTCCTTGTACATGCCTTATACTTTTATTGAAAGCTCACTATGATGCCGCATAAAAGAAGCTGAGGGAGGAAGGCCTTTGCATAGGGAGTCATGTTTCTCTGGCCGGAAGTCAGGCCGTGCTTGCTGTTTGCCCAGCTACAGGCATCAGGGGCTCACGTCTTCTCTAGTGTTCTAGTTTCTGACTGTCTACGTTTCTGTAGAGACTCCTTATTAAACTCTGTCTTGGATTTGCTGTATAATCTCCTGTCATTTTCCAGGTGACTGATGATGGTAAGGCATGAGGGCCATGAGGGCTGTGAGGGGCTTGAGGGGCGTGAGGGCCGTGAGGGCCGGGAGGGCCGTGAGGCATTTCTTACTATATTCCTGTGACCCGGCCTCAGTCTCTTAGGGAGCCCATGACACTGGGCTGTGACTTTTGAAAATACCTTTTACTCCCTCTACATCCTTAGTCTATGCAGGAAGTTCAGCTGGAGGGGCCTGAATCTTCATGTGTTTTTT
>CABHPQ010173771.1:0-28437 GCA_902168405.1 Peromyscus aztecus | reverse complement strand
CAAATTAGAGACAAGCCTGAAACACAAAAACAAGCAGGTAAAAAGTAACCATTAAAATTTCAATAAAATTGAATAAAAAACAAATCCATATCCAAATCAATTTTGGTCCCAGACATTTTAGATTAAGGTCACTCAATCTGTGTCAGAGGCTTACAGAAGTTTCTAAGATTTTCTTTTTAGAAAGAGTATTATTCTTAGCATATTTCTATATAACTACATTTTTCGTTTCTGAGTTAAAATATATCTTTAAGTGGAAAATGTGAAAACATCAAATGTTTCCTTCTGTAAACATTTAAACATGTAAAATAAGATTAAGTGAAAAATTTACATCTAATAATGATGAGCTTCATTTCAAAAATAAATGATACTATCTTCACTGATTATTGTTTTCTTTAGATTTTCTTTTTTAATACTTTTCTCCTTGTAGTAAACTTCTCTGTTAGTCTGGCAATGAGAAAAGAAAGAAGCTGGTAAATGTTCCACCTAACATGATCTCCCCACTGTCTACATGATCATTTACTTACAAGAATCAACACCTGAAATATTCTTGTGAGAACCCTATGTTTCAAGTTTCAAAGGATGTATTTTCCCCATTTGTTGTGCTATTCAGATTTCTCTGAGATTTTAGTTAAAAGATTAATAGTCCAATAAAGTTTTTTGTCATATGAAATCCTGCTACTTGATTACAGTAGAGCAGATATGTATTTTTAAAAAAGCACTTGGAAAATGTATACATTATTTAAATGAATACAGAAATGCAATGAGATTATTTCTTATGATTACATATATAATTAATACTTGTTATGAATGAAGGTCATAATTTAGTATATACAAGGGTAAGAATACTGTCATTTATATTATAGTACTAGGATAAGTTGATGTAACAAAATCTCAGGATATATAAGCCCAGTAAAATTGAGACATAAGGAATCTTTTGTAATCTTATGACACCACTAGTCAAAATAAAGTCATATGAGAATATTTATGACTTAAATATTAACAGAAAAAAGTAAACAACCTTCAACATCTGGACAATTGATCATCAGTATTGCCGCACCAAACAAAGAAATATAGATCTAAGTAATATTGGATACTATCATTGTTTTTAGTATGCAAAGAGAGTTTTAAACACATGCACCATTGTGCAGTCTCTCCCTTTACTTTCCTTCATATCCATTCATATCCATTTCAACTGCAGGAAGCATTGTCTGAGTTTTTTGTTTTGTTTTAAACTTGACTGCTAATCTGGCATTTTGATTAATACTATTTCTTTATCAGAAATGGCCTTGTTTATTCTTAGGATTAACCACTATTTACTGGAGCCCTGTGCACTGACCGAATATTGAATCTGCAAGGACTAAGAGACAGCCAGCTTTTGAGTGCTGAAAGACACTCACAGTTCTTTTTCAATAAATATTTGCTAGGTAAATGTAAAATATCACCAGCATATGATCATTATTCATCTTTGTCCTTGAATGATGGGTGGAAGTTTGTGACTCTGCCAATTTATCAACGTTTTAAAAGTAGGAGTCCTGGATAAGATGGCACCTTGGTGAGATCATCCAGCAAGCATATGCACTCATACACTCACATATACCAAACTGAACCACTATTCATCTCCCAAAAGGACATTCACAACAGCGAAGAGAGCTAGGCAAAATATCACAGTGCCTCTTTTTAGTGTAGAAATGAGAAGACACACTGAATTATTCAGAAAGAAATAATCATCCTCCTTACCACCACTTCTCAAAGTCCAAGTAGCCTAGCACATAGACATCTCTTCCTTTGGTGAGAGAGAGGGAAACAGGTATAGCAAACAAGTATAGACTTTACCCTCAAAGCTCATGGTTAGGTGTCCAACATAAAAGTCTATATGAGCAGAGCCTCCTGTCCTTGCATTCCAGGTGATAACTGTGGACTGATTGGCTGGAATCATGTTAGCTAGAAAGCAAAGCAGTTGCTTCTGTCCAAGGTCCTCCCTCCTGGGAATCTGGACAAAAAAAGCTGGCAAATAATCTTGTCTCACAGATCAGTGTCGGTCCACTGTGGAAAGCCCAGTACACAGTGGAAAGTGAAGTCTCCTTACCTAGTGTACCGCTAATAATTGTTACCTCAAGACCTGCCCAACAGCACATAGTTCTGTGCACCTGCATGAAACAAGTTCTGACACATATCCATGTCTGCCTTCTGCAGGTCATTAGCCATTCTTCAAGACCATGGAAAGACCTATAACTGTGAGGCTCTTGTCCTTTACACCTTAATGTCACCTTTGCCAGACACACAGCATTTCTTCCATTTATTCCTCAATGTCAGTCAACATAAGTTTTCAGGCTGCTGTTTGTGGATAAACTTCTACATATACACTGGTGTAAATAGAAATGGGTACTCTGCTTGTACAGATTGATTGTTTTTGCCTGAATGTCTGTCAGATATGGTGCAAATTTGGGTGTATCAGTGAGACTCTGCAGCTTTTTTTTTCTTTTGTGTATTAGTTTCATGTACAAATGAGCACAGCTTAAGCTACCTTCACCAACACTACACAAGCAGACAGTATGGCTTGGAGAAAGATAATTCCTTGTGGCAGTTTGTGACCAGTGTGGCAGTTTGAATGAATGACCCTCCTCATAAGTTTGAATGCTTGGTTCCCAGTTGGTGTACTGTTAGAAAGGATTAAGAACTGTGGCCTTGTTGGAGTAGATATGGCCTTGTTGGAGGAGGTGTGTCACTGAGTTTGGCCTTTGAAGTTTTAAGAAACCCATACCATGTCCAGTGTCACTCTCTCTGTCTGCTGCCTGTGGGTCAGGATGCAGCGCTCTGCTTCTTCTCCAGCACCATGCCTGTCTGTCTACTGCCATGCTCCCCATCATGCTAATAAAGGACTAACCCACTGAAACTGTAACCAAGCCCCCAGTCAAATGCTTTTTTAAAATAAAAATTTCCCCCCGTCATGGTGTCTCTTCACAATAATAAAATAGTGACTAACATAACTAGGAATTCAGTAACTGGGAGGTGAAAGAAACCCAACTTAGGGAAGATTCTAATGGCCCATGGAATGGTTCCCAGAGCAGAAAAAAAATTGCATTACCACAGTCTATCAAATTCTACTCTGGCCAATATTCTGTAACAAGAAGCAGTGAACTTGATCGACAAATCTCCCTTAGCAATTGTAAGCTCTCAACAATGTGGGCTTTGGTCTTACACTAGTGCTTTGTTGGATTTGGCAGGTTGTAGGTTGACATTGTGACTCACCTTAGAATTGAAAGAGACAGGCACATCTTAGGAGTCTGGAGCTGGTCCATCTTCTATTATACCCAGAGCTGAGCATAACTGCATTTTCTAGACTAGATTAATTGCCAAGAATGTGTATGGGTCTGCACCACTCACATAGAAGAAGTATCAGGCAAAACTACCCTTTCTAGGTGACCTGCTGTTTCATTTTGAACAATACACTATATAGTTCTAACAAGTGTGGGTTAGGACTGGCTTTAGTGTAGAAACTTTGACAATGCAATGTAGCAAAAGTAAACTTCAAGGCATGGACTTGGGTGCCATTCAGCACTGAAACAGTAGAAACAACTAGATACTTAGGGATAAAAAAATTAGCAAGAAACTTAGAATTTCTGTAGAACAGACATAAAAAAGCTACATTAGAAAAAGCAGGATGGACACATAGTCATTTAAAAACCAGATGACATCATATCCACAGAATCAAGAGCTTTGGGAGACCTTGACTTCAATTAGATGGACAATCTAAAACTTGGGTGTCCTAAAGGGTACAAGTTGGATGGTGGAGATCAGACACCAAGGAAATTATTGGGTGGATCTATGCAATAGACTACCCAAGTTAAAGAGAAACAAATGGGGGTAGGTAATTTCACTGTAAAGTGACTTTAAATGATAATGTATTATGCATTTCCAAAAGGTAGAAAAGAAGCTATTGAGAGCTTTACTACAGATATGCTACATATTTGAAAAAATAGATATTTTAAGATAATTTAACCTCACACAAAGTATAACTGTATCAGAATATTGCATGGTATTCCATAATACCACATTAGCATGTGTGTCTTTTATGCTTTGATGTATCATTTATATTAAAACTTAACAGTAAGTGTATTTCATCACTTGGAATCAGAAGAGCTCCTAGAAGCAAATAATTTTTATGGATAATATTCCCCTTGCATTGTCATTCATATCTGTACATATAAATGTATTTTTTCTCTGAGGCAGGGTTGGGCTTCAAATTTATTGTGTAGCCTATATTAGCCATGAACTCTTGATCCTTCTGCCTCTAGTTCAGAAGTGCTGGGACTGTAGCCCTGCTTTGTCATTCCTAGTGTGTGTGTGTGTGTGTGTGTGTGTGTGTGTGTGTGTGTGTGTGTAATATAACATATATGATATATACCACAACATTTGAATAATATTTTAAGAAAACTTTAAGGCTAAAATATTGAATGTAATTGAATGTAAAGTATAATTGAATTAATTTACTTGGACTGGTTAGTTTAATCATCGCCTAGGGAACACACTGTAAAGTCTTAACAACATGATTCATTTTATTTTCCTGGACAACAAGCCTTCAATTCCCTTCCTTTCCCAACACACATCTATCTTTCTTGTTAGAATGTGAAATCAGTACAATATTGAATCCATGCCTGTTTGGTAAACAAAGCACTCTGTAAGCCTTGAGTGAAGCAGAGGTTCAATAATTTCAGAAATGATATATAGTTTACATATCATACAACAGAGGGAACTGGTCAGGAGGACCTGCTGGGAAGACTCTCAAGTCTTTGAGAGGAGATATTTAGATCTGTATTCAAGAAGACATACTTGTCAGAGAAGAGGCTAAGGATCAATTGAAATGCATATCATGGAACAAAAGGAACTAGGTTACTCTGCTACCAGAGCCAGAATTGGAAAATTTGGCCATAGAGTCCAGGATCCTTAGTGCTGGCTCTATGTAGACAGACTACTTATTCACTCTTATCATTCAACAACTTTTTACTAATTATCATTAGGCTTGTGTGATTCTGGTTTTGAGTGCTTCCATAAATGTAGACTGAACAATATTCAATACACAAGTCAATAAATAGTACAAACATTAATGAAAACCACAGCTACCTTCCCCAAAAATACTGTATCAGAGCTTCTTGGTTGTATAGATCTTTTAACTTGACTTGTCCTATTTTGTAAAAAAATGATATGAGAAACCTCAGATGGTTGCCTTCAATCCCAGAATAAAGAAATAAAGCAGGTATATCATGACTTTGAAGCAAGTGTGATCTAAATAGTATATTTCTAGTCAACCTGGACTATACACACTTTATGTTTAAAATAAAAAAATAATCCACATACATAATGTGTTTTCAATAAATAATTTTAGAGGCAATTTTTTTCCTAACCCTGCTCACCTAACCAATTTTCTGTATGATCTTGAAGGAATTGTGTCATTTTCTTGTCTTGGTTTCTAAAGTAGGTAGATAATCTGTATATGATGGGGCTTATTGAGGTAACACATGTATTTAGTCAAACTGTGGAAATATTTTAGGACAATTACTAGGGTAAACATACAGAGTATTAAGTACTATTTTATTAGAAGTCTTACTACTTTCATAATTATATTTTAGTAATTTCAGCATAAAGAGTAATTTTGAAGGCAAATTGTGACTCTGATTTTAGCTTCAAATAACAGGTAATATCCTAATACTTGTGACTCATGAACCCACTTGAAAACACTTGCTTTGAGGCTTTGTTGGAACTCTGATGGGTGCCACATACAGTCTACACTATGATGTCTTTCTAATAGTTTTCCAACTAAGATATCCAGTGTAATTTAAGATATTATAAAAGAAATTAAACCTTGTATTTTATCGATACATATTCTACTGCTGCAAGTAAACAGAAGGATGGGTCATGAGAGGAAGATAATCCTTTTTCACTCTTCACTGTTTTAGAAAGTGACGATAATATCTGATGAGATGGAGCAATGGGGAAAAGCACGTGCACACAAAACTGATAACCTGAGTGAAATCTCAGTATCCCACAGTGGAAGGTGAGAACCAAATCCTGGAGGGTATCTCTTGTCCTCACATGCAGCGTGGTACCTATATGCCTGTACTCTTTATACAGCTATCACATATGTATTCACACAGCAATAATAGTCTAATAGTAATAAGTTTAAAAGGGAAATTATGTTGAGTATACAATATAGCAACTCCACAATTTTTATGTAAACTTTTACCATGATGGAGACTGATTTAATTATAATATCAAGCAATATACAAGAATGGAGCAAAGTTCCTTTTAAAGAGGCTTTGGTATGTACCTGGAAGACCATAAATTATTTGAACTGTTAAATTACTTAATCATTTAGATGCCATTACTTAGAAAACTGTTTCATCTGGGCTGTACAGATAAGGAACACAAGAAACAGGGAAAGTTTAAATTCCAATAAGATCAAAGACTTCTTAGTGGATGGTGTGTTTCATAACAAAAGGACAGATATAAGTGATGATCAGACCCCAGATCCTCATTTTGACCCAGCATTGGCTAAAAACAATGACCTCTTCCTAAATCTGTTAGTAAGTAAAAGCTGTGCATAAAGAATCACTGATTTGTATTTTTTTAATAAATAGTTTGCCCAATTTTGAGATACATAGAAGTGAAAATGTGGTTATACAATCATTATGTACATTCTTTCATTTTATGAAATGACTAATTGAACAGATTTATCATTTCTTTTCTGTATATTTAATCTTTATTTTCAGACTTTCTAACAAGTTCAAATTCATAAAACAACAGCACGGTGCTGACAAGTGTCTGTTTCTTTCCGTGTTTCTTTGCTCTTATTCACGGGTCAGAAGAACTCTGGATTAAAATAGCAAATGTAAACAGTACACCAAACTTCCATCTTACCAAAACCCTCATTATCACAGAGTCTTAGTGGCACTTTGCAAGATATAACTTTTTTATATATAAAATTCTTGTATTTTAAGAACTTACACGGATCAGAATTATCATCCATCAATGTTGAAAAAGTTCAAATGTAGATGAATAATTAACTAGTTACATTCAGGGCATCATGATGCTTCACTCATTCACCCAATGAAATAGAAAATCAAAAGTGGGTAACATGAAAGATCTAGCAATGTGGAGAACATGAAAAATACGTATGAGTGAAAACACTGACTATTAAACCACAACTTGTGGCAGCTAAATTCTTTCCAACCACCACTAACTCATATATTTTAAAAAAAGAATGACAAGTTTGATAAAGAGAGTAAAGTTGATAGAATTTTAGTGTCAAAATTTTAACTTACTTTTTAAGAATAAAATGACATCAATGTAGATTTCTAGCATGAAATTTTGTACAAAGAACCTTGGTGAGATATTCTGAAATTAGGAACCATTTACCATTTACTGCAGTTTTTATGTATGAGTTTCCCATGTGGTGACAGCTAACATTAAGTACAGGTAAAGACTAATTATTTTTACTTGACTGTACCTAAGAAATTTAAAAGCTAAGGGAGAATTTGAAAATGTTCCTTCCATTTCTTTCTTTCTGGAAATCTACAAAATTGAGAGATGAGTAGGTAAAGTGGTTGGTTCATTTAAATCCATTCAGGAAATACTTCAGATCAAATTTGCTATTTCCTAAGCAAGAGTATTCTTTTTTTTTCTGTGTGTCTATGTGTGTGGATGTATATGTGTGTATGAGTGTGTGTGTGTGTGTGTGTGTGTGTGTGTGTGTGTGTGTGTGTGCATGTTTGTGTGTGCCCCTATTTGTGGTGTTTCATGTACACAGGTATGTTTGTATTTAGGGCAGAGGTATTAATTAGGTATCTTCCTGAATTACTCTTCAAATTATTTTTTGAAACAGGTTTATCACTGTATCTGAGATGCCCTTATTCAGGTAGACCAGAAGGCCACCAAACCTCAGGTACCCTCCCATCTCTGCCTTTCCAGTACTGTGATTGGATGTGTGTGCTGCCATGGCTCGCTGTGCATGCTGAAGATACACTTAGGTACTCATTCATACACAGCATGTAATTTATTTATTGAACCACCTTCCTAGACCATGCATTTATATATTTAAAGCATATCCACTAGCATTTTGTTGTGGCATATTACATTTTGCAAGATTAAATTGCTCTAAGAAAATATAAATATACATATGGAAGTTTTCCTATTTATGTCTCCATCTAATAGTATTGTTTGTTGTTTATATAAACTAGATACTTTTGATGAGATGGGGTTTCTGTTTCCAAACATTTGTCTATATGTATAAATAAGTGATGACATTATTTTTTGATATAAGATCTCACTCTGTAGTCCTGGCTGGTCTCGAACTCTCTATGTAGACCAGGCTATCCTAGTACTCAGAGAGACCCCCCCCACCTTCCTCTGCCTCCCTGGACTGGGACTGGACTAAAAGGTGTGTGCCACTATACCCAATAACAATATCCATTCTAACTTTAACTCTACTTACTCAATTATGTTTCTTTTCCTCAGTTCTCAACTTCCTTGCATTTTTGAGTCCCTCACAGAAAGCCTTAAAATAAAACAAAATAACCATATCTATTCTTTATTTTACATGCTTTACATGATGGGGGAAGTCTGTTGATGTTGTGCTGTTATATATGTCATGGGTTATTGCATTGCAGTGTGAGGAGAGCCTTTGTTTTTTCTCACAGCTACCTTACTTACTCCAGCACGTAAGCAATGACATTCGTGTAATTCCCAATCTCATACTAATATGTAAAATGGGACATAATCAAGCTTTCTCTGCTTCATCATTTCTATGTTTCATCACTTGAAACATCAATGTGTCTCCACAGGATAAATCTTCACAACTAGAATAGCTGATTGAAATGGATATGCATTTGTGATTTTGTCATCTACCTAGGTTGTACAACTAATTTATGAGAATATCTTTTTTTTTCCAGAAGAGCAGAATTGACACAGTTCATCAGTTACAGATTACATAGTCTTTAAAGTGGAATGCTTCAGCGATGTTTTAATACAAATTTACAAAAAGTAAGGTGAAGTAAGTTATTATATGTTTACAGGGATTTATTCTTTCTATTACTGTGCAGTTTCTGTTTTAAAATAACATATCTTTTATTCATTTTAGTTATTCTGTTATATATTGCATGATTTCTTACATATTATAAAGAATGACACCTTGTATTTGGACAGGAAGTTGGAATATTTCTCTATTTTGTCAATTTACTTTTAAATTTTGCTTGTATGTTATGGTCAATTTGATATTTTAAATATAAAGTATGTATATGTATGTATTTATTTGTATGAAATAGGTACTGACTCGAGAAACAATGTTAGAAATTCTTTCTGATTGTATCAATTCTTTTATTTTCAATTGGCCTAGCATATAGTACAAGTTATATAGTAATCTTAATTTCTAATCCAGTCATCAACTCATTTGTCAGAGAAAACATTAAATTATCCTATAATCCTGCTAATCTCAATGGCCATCTTTTCAAGTTCTCTCATGAGTCATTGGATTCATTTTTACCTAATTTCTCCTTGTGTCTTCTACAATCTTACATGTCACCAATACACTGATACAATAACTAAAAACTATGTTTGTTATGTGAACACACACACACACACACACACACACACTATCTTTCTAAACAATTTCTCTATTTTGTTTCTGATTTTATGTGTATATGTGTATAATTTCTGTTTGGTATGCTAAGCAATAAAATAAAAATGAATATTCTGCTGTTTGGAATGGTTGTTGTTATAATATTTAATTATTAATTAACTGCAACATTGATTTTTGATACTTTATAACCAAGAGAATTATTTTCCCTCCTCTTACTCATTTGTTCCATGTATGGTAGCAGAAACTGAAAGCTGAGAGTTCACATCTTGAAGGTCAGGAATGAGGCAGAAAGAGTACAAACTGGAAGAGGTGTGAGCATTTTACTCTCAAAGTCAACCCCTAGTGACTTTCTACCTCCAACAAGACCACACATCTTACACCTCCCCAAATAATGCCATCTGAGGAGCCTAGGAGTGATAGTCAGTCATTTAAACCACTGGAGTGGCTAACACAAACAAGTTCTTATGCTATGCTAGTGAAATATAACCTACCTCTATAAAGAACCTCAAAATGTTGCCTCTAATCTTCTGGTGAGATTAACCCCAAGCTTTGGATGCTGGAAAAAGTAGGAGACAGGGAAAAAGAAAGCTGAACAATGGCATTCTACTGTAATAATTTATATACTAATTCCTGCACTCTTGGTAAAAACACCAGGAAAGGACAGCCTTCAACCAGGCATCCAGTACTTATTTAATATTGGTCTTAAATATCAATGTGTTTAATATGATTCTTTTTCTTTCTTCAATAAGATTAAAACTATCTCCTTGAAGTATGTCTTTTCAGGTACAGTTCTTATTAAGAATGAAAGGAAAATTTGTCAAAACGCAGTTTTGTTTTGTTTTTTTTTTTTTTTCAACAGTGTTCATCTTTGTTCACTGCAGTCTTGCTGGATGATCATCTCAATTTGACAGACACTTTGGTGCCTGGTTGGTGCTCATGTACTAAAAGATTCTGAAAAGAACTTTTGCTATTTGTCCAGACACTGCATCCATCCCGATTGCTCAATCTGAAAATTGAGGTTGATGCTTTCTCATTATCTTCTGCCTCCTCAGAGGCAGTCAGATTGATATTCAAAGAATATCAAAGTTAACTTCTCAGTGCTGATGTGAGTGAACATTAGACTTACTGTGATAAATACAATCACCCTGGTGTTACTGAGTGATTCACTGGGAGCACTTCTGGTTTATTTGATATGACTGAATATTGAAACACTCTGTTATCCCTTTGTACCAAATAAAACGTGTGGCTGATCTAACTTGGAAGCCTTATTTTTCCAGTTTCCAAGTGGGCAAACAATTTGAACACTTAGCACCTCATTCGGAAGCCGCATTTTTCAGCATTTTCCCTCCAGAAATGGAAAAATGAGCGTTTTTATTAACCACCATCTCCTACTCAATTCTCGTGTGTAGAGCATTCCAGCCTTTCCTAGAATAGGAATGGCAACATGTAAACGAAAACATATGAATGACTTACCACCTGATCAGGGTGTGACACAGAGCTTTAGCACACAGGCCCTGGCCCACGTTTGTCAGGCTACTACTTTCCCTCTGGTTCTGTTTTCTTAGACTTCACTGTTGTTTGGACTGCTTGGTTTACACTTCCCTCTGGTGCTCCCACTGTGTCCTGCCAGTGCCTAGGCAGAATGGGTTCCCTCCCTTGTCTTCAGCTGATGTTTTTAGAGGGTGGACAGAACCTCTGGTTCTGTAGATTAAGAGGTTTGGCTGCTGAATCCTGGTTGTGACAGATTCAGCTTTGTGTTTTGAGATGAAGATGAGTGATACATCGCATACCTCCTGCGATGTTATCTTTCCCTTCTGGTTTGGTTTTGCAGTGTGGATCCTACAAGTGAACGCCAGTGCTCTGTAGTGGGTAGCTGTTCCAGCTTTGACCTTGAAACACTGCCCCTGGAGTGATGGCAGGTAACTGCCACACCTGCGTAAGACCTGCCCCTGAGGCTGATCTGCCCCCGCAGCATGGCCAAAATGGATCCCCTTAAGACTCAAGGTGCATACGTGCTTGCTCTCGCTTCTGGATACCTCGTGGTCCTGGAATCTGGATGGGAGACCAAGCTGGAGTTCTCTGCTGGATGATACCTCATCTCTCCAGAATCCTGTAACCCATCCCTATTGGCTGTAAATTATCCCAGAAAAAAACAAAAACAAAACAACAACAACAAAAAAACCTCTCGTGATTACCAGATAAATTACATGGAATTGCCTCATTAAATACTGCAATAGTGCTTGGCTTATCATTTTGGGGGTACTGATAGATAGATGCACTCAGGAAAGTTTGGTTGCCGCACATCTTATACAGGATAAAATTTTTACTGCATAGCTTAATGCCTCTATCTCAACCTTGATTAGGTGTTGGAAAATTTCTTTCTGATGAAAATACCATTTGGACTTTTCTCTGACATATGCACAGTTTGTTTTTCCCATGGGAATCTCTCTCTAGGGGATCCCTGACCTAGGAGAAATAGGTACATAGATATGATCAGATGAGACACAGAGAAGGCTATCCAACAATCCATACAAAATAACAGAAAAAAAGCTTTTGGTTTTTGTTGTCTTATTTTTTTTATTTTTGCATAAAAAAACCTCAGTAAAGGGCATTTCACTTCATCAAGGCAACCAGAAGGTGGGTACTGTCTAGGACATATATATTCCAATATTAAGTTGATTATAAATGTGAGAAACAGTCTTGGAGGATGAGTCCTTGAATATGTTGGTTTAGAGGTTATTGTGTGAGCCCCGGTGGGTTGACTCTGCTCCAACTTATATGCAGTCCTGAGGTTCAAGTGTGCTTGGACAGCACAGATTAGGCTCCAAGTGTCTGATGCTTTTTCTGTTGGCCCTACAGTCAGTACTCTGGCCACTCAGGCTGTCGGCCAGGCAGGGCTTCTGTCCCAGGGACCTGGCTCTGCCACAGCCACCGAATTAAGCCATAGGTTTAAATTAAGTCTCTATCTTTGTATAATCATGAATAATACTTGAGAGTCAGAGGTTGGGGTGAACACCTCCTAGCTCAGAGAGGTTGAGTAGCAACTAGCTGACCTTGCTTTTTGGCAAGAGACACTGCAAAAGACACATCTATTCCCTTATCCCAGAACCAAAAGAGAGCTCACACTGTAGCCCCTTCACTTTCCTTCCTGTATGTCTTCTCTGTCCAAATTTCTGGCTTCTCTATGGCCAATCGAAATCAGCTAGTCACCGGCTCTGCTCCCTTATTCAAGGCTTACCTTTATTGGCAAGTCTCAGGAGTGTCAGATCAAAATTTCCCACAACATGTCTTCAGAGTAACAAAGAAGAAAATGGAAGAAAATAACACAAACTTGGCTTGTGTTTGTGGGGGATGGGGGGTGGTGAGGTGAGCAAGGATCTGAGAGGAACTGGGAGAGAGGTGGTCTATATGAAAACCCAGACAGTGAGGAGTTCTTGAAGAACAAATACAATACACTTTGGGGGCCTATTTGATTTTACTTTATAAGAACAATCTTTTCTTTTAAATTTTTTTTGTTTTTGTTTTTTTTTTTGAGACTAGGAAAGGGTTTAATCTCATGTACATTTCCAGATCACAGTCCATCATGGAGGGAGTCATAACAAGAACTCAAGGTAGGAACTGTAGAGGAACGCTGCTTAGTAGCTTTCTTTTTTTTTTTTGAATTTATTTTATTTTATTTTACAATATAATTCAACTTTACATATCAGCCATAGATTCCCCCGTTCTCCCTCCTCCCGCCCCACCCCCCTCCCCCTGGCCCACCCCCCATTTCCATCTCCTCCAGGGCAAAGACTCCCCCGAGGATTGAGATCGACCTGGTGGGCTCAGTCCAGGCAGGTCTAGTCCCCTCCTCCCAGGCTGAGCCAAGGGTCTCTACCAAGCCCCAGGTTTCAAACAGCCAACTCATGCACTGAGCACAGGACCCGGTCCAACTGCCTGGATGCCTCCTAAACAGATCAAGCCAATCAACTGTCTCACCCATTCAGAGGGCCTGATCCAGTTCGGGGTCCCTCAGCCATTGGTTCACAGTTCATATATTTCCATTCGTTTGACCACTTATCCCTGTATTCCATCCATCCCTGGTCCCAACAACTCTTGCTCACATAAACCCTCCTCCTTCTCGCCAATTGGACTCCCGGAGCTCCACCCAGGGCCTGACCATGGATATCTGCATCTAGTTCCCTCAGTCACTGGATGGGGTTTCTAGCACGACAATTAGGGTGTTTGGCCATCCTATCACCAGGGTAGGTCAGATCGGATGCCCCCACAACAGACTGCTGGCAATTTTCTTTTAAATTTTAAGTTAATGTAGTTTCATAATTTTTCACTTTATTTCCCTCTTTCCAAATTGTCTCATATATGTCTCCTTGCTCTATTTCAAATTCACAGCCTTTTATTTCATTAATTGTTGTTACATGCACATATATGAGCAAATATATATATATATATATACACACACACACACACACACACTCACATATGCACACAAGCACACACACACATGCACACATACACACACACACACACACACACACACACACACACACATATATATATACACACATATATGTATATATAAAATTTTCCTGAATAGAACATACTCAGTCTGTATATTACTTGTTACTTGTATTGATCTTTTCAGGGTTGACAGTTTGGTATGGGATGGCCACTTGATGTGCTGTTTCCTGAGAAGCGCTACTTCTTCCACTCTCTGCATTCTTTAGTTGCCTAAATTTCTTCATGTAGGGTTGAGGCATCTCTGTCTTCCACTTTAGCATGTCTATTTTTTGTTGTTTTTATTCAGCTTATGTTTAGGCAGTCTCATTGGTGAGGCTTTATGAGTGTAACTTCTGATAGTATAAGGAGATGTCATGTCAGAGAAAACTCCCAGACCATCTGACTTTTGCAATCTTCCTATCCCCTCTTCTGAAATGCTTATCCTTCGGTGTGGGGATTGTTTTGAACACGTACCAACAGATGGGGTTCTACAACTCTGCATTTTAATTGGTTATACCCTTCTGTAGCAAAGAGAGGTTTCCTCAATGAAGAGTGAGGACACCTTGATAAAAATAGCATATGGGAGTCCTAGCTGGGATCATCTTTGTGGATTCCTGAGAGTTTCCCTGGTGCCAGGTTTCTCCATAACCCCTTAAAGCACCCCCCCATCAAGTTATCTCTTTCATTGCTCTCCCTCTCCAACCCTCCCCCAACTCACCTATCCCAACCATGTTCCCATCCTCCATCCTGTCCCCTTTAAGGCCTCCTTCCACTCCCAGTATACCCAAGAGATCTCATCTATTTCCCTGCCCAGGGCACTCTATGAGTCCTTCTCAGGGTCCTCCTTGTTACCTAGCTTCTCTAGGGCTGTGGATTGTAGCCTGGTTGCAGTGGAGAGGGTACCTGAACTGGCCTTCTCCTGTAATCTGATTGGTGACTACCCTAATTGTCCTCATAGAACCTTCATCCAGCAACTATTGGAAGCAGATGCAGAGATCCACAACCAAGCACTGGTCCAAGCTGTGACAGTCGGTTTGAAGAGAGGGAGGAGGGATTATATGAGGAAGGGAGGACAATATCTTGATGGGGAAACCCACAGGGACTGCTGTCTCAAGCTCCTGGGAGCTCTCAGACCAACAGCTAGGAATCCTCATGGAACCAACCTAAGCCCTCTGCATGTGCATAATAGTTGTGTGGCTTGGTCTCTTTGTGAGGCCCCTAGAAGTGGGACCAAGATCTATCCCTGCTGTATGAGCTGGCTTTTTGGAACCTATTTCCTATGGTGGGATGGCTTGCTCAGCTTTGCTGCAGGGGGAATGAGCTTGGTCCTGCCTCAACTTGGTATGCCATGCTTTGTTGACTCCCATGGGAGGCCTTACACTTTCTGATGAGTGGATAACGTGAGAAGAATGTAGGTGGGGGTGGGGAGGGAACAGGATGAGAGAAGGGAGGGGAAACTGTGGTTAATACATAAAATGAATTTAAAAAATTAATAAAAAATAGCATATGGGAGGGAGAAATTATGATGATGGACAGAGTAGAATAGCAGAGAAACTAACAGCTGTAAGTGTTAAAGAAATAAATTGTAGAATTATTAAGAAGCATTAAACTTTGTTCTAAGGCAATAAAAAAATGTTCCTTAAGGGTAAGACTCATCCATGAAGGCTCTAGCTTGTAACATGTAAATTAATTTGAAAGGACACTAAACTGAGAATGTCACTGATGGAGTCCATGCTTAAAAACAACTACACAGGGAAGTGTTGGGTTTTTTCCCCCACATTTACTTCCAGATACACAGAGACCCCTACAAAAAATGGTAGAAGGCAGCAAGAATATGTCTACATCTGGTAGTAGAATTTAGCAATGTCATCCACAGGTGCCAGTTTGGCAATCATGATCAATACAAGCCATGCGGGGTCAAAAAGTCATGTACTAAGGTTCTAGAGTGCCATTGAGGCCAGGGCATATATTACAGGATACATTACCTGACAAGAGAGCCTAAGAAGCCATGGAGTGAAACTATGAATGTGAGTTTAAATTTCATTGGAGACTCTAAGATGTTAGGAACATTAGGACTGTGAGACATCTGCTGAAAACAGATATATGCATGGAGTGAAGCCTGCTGAGAGAAAGCCTATTTGCAACTAACTCCAAACATCTGAAGTGTACACAGTGCCTACAAGAACTTCACCAGCTAGCCAGGAGGTACTAAATCCTCATAACTTGTTGTTTGCCCTGTTAAGATTCCAGTCTTGTTTTTTGTTTTTGTTTTTGTTTTTTGTTGTTTTGTTTTGTATTTTGTTTTTTATTTTTCTATATCATTATTCCTCTCTTTTTAGACAGGGAATGTTTACTCCTTGGTATTGGATACCAGAGATGTATAACACTGTATGTGTGTGATTTTAGGGACTTAAGAGACAGTCCTCGATCTCATAAGAGTATAGAGAGAGCTACAGGATCTTGAGTAGAGCTGGGAATAAAGATTATGGAAACCTTTGAAGTTGGACTGACTGCAGTTGGCATTGTGAGATGGCTGTGCAGTTTTGAGAAGCAGTCGTGGAATGTAATGTTTTCAAATAATGTGTTTGAGTGTTTAGTTGACAAGGGTGAAACAGTCATTGTCAACCTGACTGGACTAAAAATGACTTAGGAGGCACAGTTCTTGGCAGGCCTGAGAGGCTATTTCTGGAGGTGTTTAATTGAAGAGAAAGCACACATCCTGAATCTGCTTCACCATAGTATGTTTTGCAATCCTAGAATGAATAAAAAGATAAAATTAGCTGAGCACTGGAATTTATAACTCCCTGTTGATTAACTGCAGACACAATGTGACCAGATGCTTCACATTATGACCCGATGCCTTGTGGTAATATTTTATTTGTGCTGAAATGTGGTGATATTTGTGCTTTAATAAATAAAGCTTGCTGGGGTTGAGGATTTAGCACAGTGGTAGAGCGCGTTCTTAGCAAGCACAAGGACCTGGGTTCAGTCCTCAGCTCTGGAAAAAAACAAAAAACAAAAAACAAAAACAAAAACAAAAAACAAAGAAAGAAACAAACAGGTTTGTGCTACCATGCCTACTCAATAAATAAAGTTTGCCTGGAGATCAGAGGAAATAGCAAGCCATTTTAAGTAAACAAAGAAGTCAGGCAGTGGTAGCACATGCCCTTAATCCTATCACTTAACAGGCAGCATCTCTGTGTGTTCAAGGCTACACTAGGGAACAGAGCCAAGCATGGTGACACACACCTTTAATCCCAGTACCAACCACAGTGGTTTGTACATACAGACAGAAAGTGACAGAGCTGTATAGGAAGACGAAGTGATGTAGCTGGGCTAAGAGATCCATTGAGAGAACAGCACAGAAAAGGCATAGAAACGTGAGTGTACAGGGAGAAGCTCTCTTGGGAAGCTGCGGAGTTTATGAGGGGAGGTTAGCTCATGGTTAGTCCTATTCCTCTGATCTTTCTCTCAGGCTTTAACCCAAATTTTTGGCTCCATGTTCTTTATCTATTAAGACCATTTAGAAATTCGTCTACAATGCCTTCTGACCATAAGAATACTCCACCTTCATACTCCAAACCAACATATGTATGCCATTCCTGAAGTTGCTTATTTCATGTACTTTTTCACATCTATGAGAAAAAATAACTAATACGAGTATGTATCAGACATTTTACTAATGCATACCTGTTTGTGACATGACTCTATCAGTTTCTGTCTGGACTAGAAGAGGTGTGTTCCCTGATGGCCAAGTAGAAACTCCGCTATGACTGTTGCCTAAGATACAATCTATGATTGTTGAAAACACAAGCCTCCCGTTTGATTGTGAAGCTTGTTGGTGTGGATGTGAACGTAAATGTTCATTTTCATACAAAGTGCATGTTATTGGTCCCCCATCTTTGCAATTTTCTAGCTATATGAGCAAGTTGCTAAGGTTTTATTACAGAATGGACTGTGGTATCTCTCCCTATGTTTCTTCCACTGCTGTTGCCACACTAGGCCAAATAAAAGGTTCTTCTCAGGTTTTCTATTCTTTCCTGAGCTCAGCAGCCCCAGCTGAATGTGTAGATCCAAAGAAAGGCGGCAGAGCAGTGCTGGCGGCAGCAGCTGAGTCGTCAGCATACTGAGCTACACAAGTTGCATAGCAGCCTTGCCTTCAAAGCTCAATTGGAGGCAGCTAAGTACCTAGAGAGCGCAATTAATGCAATGCACACACAGAAGATGAAGACATGAGGATGGAAAAGGATAGAACATTTATGCCAGAAAAGAGAAATTGAAAGCCCTGGTCAATGAAAGTCTCAGAGAACTATCAAGCCCTTGCTGATGGTCTCAGACACCTTGGATTCCAAAGCTATGACACTGGCTACTGTCAAGGGCTGAGGAATTCTGATATCTAGGCTTGTGTAGAACTGAAACACCAGCTGCTGCCAATGTGGAAGCATCCCGACTGTGCAGTTCTACATGAGAACTACATTTGTACAGAGGAAGTTCTCAATATTTGAAACCTGGACAAGGGCTGTGACACCAAAGGGAGACAGACGCTACTCGTACCTGACTTGACTGTCACTGCCACTTCCAGACACTACACAATGAGGAATATAGACATTGTCAAAGAGTAAAATGTGCAGGGCCATCCCTGCCTACCCACAATTCTAGTTAGAATAAAGCAACCGAGTCAACTGATTAGTAAGACCGTGATAAGTGGTTCAGTAAATGTTTAGCCTCATGGTATGTTTTATGATTTCCTTCATTGGGTGTTCCTGAGTGTCCTGTCTTTTATTATGTAGGCAAATGATAAAATACATTTCTACAGATAGTAGTATCACATTGCTATTGATATCTTCTTCTGTGTATAAAAGACTACATTAGAAAAATCTTTAGGGAAATCAAGATTTCAAATTAAAACATAATTAGAGTTGAGTTTGGAGCAATCTCTCTGGTCAGCTGCAAGGAACAACTCTTGGTTTTTTATTCACATAAATTAAAGGACACCTTTGTAACATGGGTGACACAATTGCCAGATAGCATTTGCTTGAATATTTATATCACTGTAGTCAAGATATGTGTAGACTATTCGTGCTGTTAATAGAAGCTGGATTTTATTTGAATTTTTACTTCACTCCTCCAGAGTCATTTAATATGTAACTCAAGTTCCTACCTCTGGTAAAAATATATATATTCCTACCAAGATATTTACTTTCATCATATATAACAAGCAGAGATGTAGTGGATTGAATAATTACCAAAAGTACTAATTTCATTGTGGGCCTTCTTCAGAGATCTATACTCAAAGAAAATTTCTCATTATAAAATTTCAGTGGAAAATATGTTTGTTTCAAAATCTTTATTTGAGGCAGCTAATACTGTTTTACTAATTTACACATCAGCCTGAGTTTCTTCTCACAGTCAGCTTTTCATTTTGTCATTTTTATCTTCATCAAGCATAAGGTGCTAGTATTGTTTTACATTACATACTAGACATTTTGAGATAAATGTGTTAGAGAGATGCAGAGGAAGCCGATGGGCTTTCCAAAGGAAGAATCTATGAAGTGAGTTGATTCCTGCAGAGTTACTGAAATAAGGAAGATACTAGGTATGACTGAAAAATATTATGAATCTGTCAAGAAAATTTTACTAGTCTTCATTGTTCCTGAAACTAGAATGTTATCATGTCAAGTTTAGGAAACAACATGAAACAAGAATAGAAAGTATCCTTGAAAAATGGTTTAATTCGATGTTAGCAAATACTCTGTTCATAATGAAGTAACTCAGCAATTCCATGCCATTTTCCGTTCAGTCCTCTGTTTCAGGAGAGCTGAATCCTGGTGTATTCCATCATGACAGTTCATTCTTTACAAGAAGTGAGAAGTAAGCTTCTTACCTAATAATCACCTACTAGGTATCAAAGCCCAAGACCACCACGTTTCTTCTTCTTTGTCTCCCTTTTATTATTGTTATTCACACTAAAAAGGTTAGAGCAAAAAATCTGAGAGTTTAAAAGTATTCATTTATTTTATCAATAATAATAGCAGGGAGTTTCAGGTGAAAATTTGATTGTCTAACTCCATGATTATCTTTTATCCATTCAACTATTCAGCTTTCATCAGGTTTCAAATCTAATCCCATTAATTTATTACTTTCCAAAATTATTATTTTATGTTTCTATTACTTTTGAAACAATGTGTAAGTCATTGTAAAAGGTCCTAGTATATAAGAGGCATATATTATTCATAGTCTTGTAGTAGTACACAGTGGCTTGCTGTTTAGTCGCTAATTTATTGAAAATTCATTAAATCATTTTAAATCACAGACATTGTGTTGGAAGTATTTAAGTGATATCAATAGATTTAGGTGATACCAAAGATAGATTTATCAATAAATAGTGATTTCAATACCAAAGAGAAGACTGATTTTGAAATTCAGTGTGAGTAATGAGAAAGAGAAAGTGATTTCTTTGCTGAGCATATGGACATCACAGAGAAGATAATATCACTTGCTTTTATTTTGAGAGACAATGTGCATTGTATATGGTAATCAGTTATTTATTCTGATCAGAAGGATACAAAAAGCAAGTAAACAAAGAAACAAGATGTTTAAAATTAAATTGCAGGATGCATTTCAGATAAACAACATGGAAATTGATCCTAGAATGATAAAGTTTAGGGGAAACTGAAAAAAACTTATCTACATGATTTGGGGCCATATTAAAAGCAATGGGTACATAACTAAAGTGAACATGATAGATTTTAATCAAATATCACACTCACATGAAAAGCTCTACTTTTATTAAGGAGTACTAGTGTGACATGTTTTGTGACATAAAACATGTTTTGTTACTCTATCACAACATGTTTGTACTAACAATAAACTTGCAAATAGTTAAGAAGCCATATGATAATCTCTTTAGGCCCTTTTGTCTATGATCACTGTACTAGCTAAACTCTCTCTCTCTCTCTCTCTCTCTCTCTCTCTCTCTCTCTCTCTCTCTCTCTCTCTGTGTGTGTGTGTGTGTATGTGTGTGTGGGGGGGAGGTCAATGAGCTTTCTATTGAGTATGTACAAAACCCCTTTTCCTTTTATGACCTGGTTCCTTGCCATAGTAAAAAGCATGAGCCAGAGTGGTGTTTGAAGAGATGTGCTGTCTTTTTAAATCAGCATATATTTGATTAGGATTTTTACAAGTAAATGGCTAATGATTAGCAGGTAATCATTGAAGAGATGTTGCAAGGATCATTGGATACAGTACATATATAGATTTTTTTTCTGATACATTAAGTTATTGACTGTTATAGCCCATTGATCTCTGGAATATTTCTTAAGAAAAATGTGCAAGTTTATTTACATTAGTACTATTTTCATGATGCTGCCTACGTACAGGGATTCATTTTGGAGTAATGAGGTAGAATCAAGCTTTGACAGATGTGCCACATGTTTACCTTGATAAATAACAAAATTAAGTCATGGATGGTTACAGAAAAGAAGATTAATCACACTGGGCAGCCTTTTAATCCTTATACTGTCACTGAGGCAAAGGTCAATGAAATGGTTAGAAGTATGACAAACTATTCAGATTTTTATTCCAAAGCATCACAAAGAAAATTACTTCATCACTTTACAACACTATTTATTTATTTTGCAAATCACAAAGAAAGTATCTGATCCACACATGCATGGTGTGTTATGCTTTTTATGACATCCTTTGATCCCAGCACTCAGGAGGCAAAGACAGGCAGATCTCTGTGAGTTCAAGGCCAGATTGGTCTACATGGAGTTTTAGAAGCAAGCTTAATGCACATGTTGTAACCCTGTCTCAAAAAAAAATGGATCTAGTCATTTTAGAACTTAATGGTAGGCTACAAAGACACATTTGAATTTCTCATAAACAGCAATTCAATATTTCAGTTGAAGTACGTTAAGTAAATGACAAACACCATGGAATATGTTATACTAAAATGTGTAGTTTATCTTAACTTCAAGTATTTCTGGACATACCCTAATGTTTTAGTTTGTTGTTAATCAGGATTAACTGATTCAGTGATTAACATTACTGGAGAAAAAGTGCTACAGATCTATTAATGATGGTTCAGCTCATGCTATTTTTATTGATTTTTTAAATTATCCATCATTTAGTACCAGGGATATTATAATGCACATTTGTTAAAGGAACAATACACTGCTGCCATTTTCTTATTTCATCTATAATTTTCAATAAACTGTAATAAAAATAAATGACAATTTTTACACCCTGAGATCCTTTCTGGAGCTGCAATGTAAATAAAACCAGAATTAAACATCAGGCATTTTTTTTTTTATTTACATCACACAGACCTGAACAGAATAGCAGACACCGTTGAGTTATGAAAACACAACCTCAAAACCCAAGCATTTCAAAGCCTAGGGAAAACTGCTGATACATAGGTCTTTAGTGGGCCATAGATTATTCATTTTTCTGCCAGGGCTTTCTAGATATTAGAGTGGCTAACACACTTGATTATCTGAAAACATGCCCCAGAAGCAATCATAACCTATTTCCTTATTCCAGAAGACCAGCCTCCATTCCAGTGTGTCAGATTTTCCAACATCATTACATCTATTAATTTAATTGTGTAGAGCTGCCTCTGTGCTACAATAGTATTTATTTTTCTCCATTTAAAGGGCATCTCAGATGCTGTAATGTGGTAGCAATCAATTACAAATGAGTGTTCTACACTGCAAAATCTGTATGATTAGTGATAAATATATAAATTGCTGGAGAGAGAAAAATGTATAGAGAATTGTAGAGATGAAAGAGTTGCAGGAATTATAAAAGAAAGGTATATGTGCCCTAACATTCATTTTCTGCAGTCTTCCAATGACCATGGACAAATGATTAAGATCCAGTAAATAGAAAGAGATTTGAAACTTATCTAGGAAAATATTAGGGCATTCAGTTTTGCTCTAGCATTAACGAAACTAATGGAAAGTTACATGGGAGGGGGAAGAGATCTTCCAATCTTGTGTGCTATATCTATAACCTCAATTATACTACATATGCTGAAGAGGGTACGTAATTGGAACACTGCCATTCTACTGTCCACTCAGTGCAGCAGCTAAATCAGAGCAAGTGATCAACTATATAGGTATTTTTCCTTGTGTTTTTACATTTTATATTTGATGTTTAGTGTTTTTATGTCTATGAAAACTCACTGGAAAATGCTGTGGTTGTAAATTAGATTTTTGTAATATTTAACTAAGACCTCACTGAACATACATATTTTATACCTTTGGTTGTTCATTGTTTTGTGTGTAGTATGTGTACATGTACAAACTGCATATACTTGTTTGCTTATGTGCAAGTTGCAGGTATACATGTATGTGGAGACTGGAGATCAAGTGTCTAGCTCTAACACTCTGTACCTTTTTTTTTTTTTTTTACACAGGCCTTCTCATCTAACCTAAAGTTCACCAGTTTAGAAAGAATATCTTACAAGAGATTGCCAGATACCCTCTGTCTCTACATCATCAGTTCTGGGATCACAGATATGGGCTAGTACATGTGGGTTTTTACCTGGATTCTTGGGACATCAACTCAGGTGCCCATGCTTACATTGTAAACACTTTACCAACCAAGCATTGTCTGCAGCCCTTCAGTGTGTATTTACACATGACTCTTTCATCACCACAAAGTTCCATTAAGTCAGTATTGTTCCCCCTATTCCAGAATGAAAATCCCAATAAAAAGAAACATAACTAATCAGGTAAGTATCTCTCAAAAAATCTGGATTAGAATCCAGATTCAAATGTGGGGCACTCATTCTCTAGTCCATTCAGTATAACGAAAAAAAAAAAGTTTTTTGTAATTAAACAAGGGTAGAGCAGATACTTATGCACTGGGCTTTTTCTTCAATGGTCACTAGAGAATTTGAATTGAATAAACACATTACACTTCCCAGGAAGCTGAGTGTCTCACCAGAGGAGTTGACCTCATAATCCAAGAAAAAAATAATTGTCATAGTAGACCTGCACTTGTTGTGTAGAGCATGTTGTCAGCCCTTCATATTCCAGGGACTTTCCTGCTCAGTACCCCAGAGAGAGAAATGTAAGACAGAGTATAATAATTCAATTTTATGAAAATAGCTTCTGCGTTCAAAGAGACTGGAACTTTGGTGGAATCTCACAACTCAGTTAAATATATACCTTGAGGTCACTTAAAACTTAGTCTGATATCTTACTGTGTGCTCAAACTAATTGTTGAACATGCCTTTCAGAAAGTAGTGTAACAAATAACCTTAATTGTATTGAATTGTCCATGTATGCAGCTTTTACAACCAAAGCTAATAGATAGCTTTAATCTTGTTATGTACTCTTCCACAGTCCTGACCCAAAATACATTAGGGCATATATATGTTATGGTAATCATTTGTTAAAAATTGTCAAGGAATTGAAATAAACCATATACAATAAATATTTGCCATAAATGTTGGAAACAGCAAACAGGTATATCATGTTTTCCATTCTGAGCTCATCAGTTATAGCCCCTTGCTAGAACTCGGTTAAAAATTTCCATAAAGTGTCTCTCATTCATTCCCCATTTTTATACTCTTTGTGCTGTCCAATAAATACATATCAAAGCCCTTTGTTAGGAACACTCCTATAGGAACAGACAAGAGATGGGCCAGTACCAAAGAGCTACAGGAAGAGACCTGGGGAATTCAAGTTTAAACTTATTTGTGATCAAACTAACTCTAGAAGAGTGTTATGATTTCCTTCTCTATGAAATATGGATGCATTCTGTGCCTCCAAGGTTATCATTCTATTTTTTTTTCTATTTTTCTTTTATTGAAAATAGTTTTTTTCATAAAATATATTCTGATTACAGTTTCGCCTCTCCCAATTCCTCCAGGATCTTCTACATCACCCACGTCCCACCATTCACCCTGCATCTACATCCACAGCATTTCTGTCCCTCTTCAGAAACAAACAGGCATCTACATAATAATAATAAGATGAAATAAAACAAAAGCAAACAAATTGAGGAGGAATTTATATGAGAACAGAGAAGGGTTAATTTGGATAGCTTCCAAATGGTAAAGTACATGGAAATTCCTATACGTCAGGATCTTTAAAGAGAGCATAGTTGTTCCTCAACAATTTCTCATTTTTCAATCTGTTGATTTTTTTTTTTGAGACAGGGTTTCTCTGTGTGGTTTTGGTTCCTGTCCTGGATCTCGCTCTGTAGACCAGGCTGGCCTCGAACTCACAGAGATCTGCCCGCCTCTGCTTCCCGAGTGCTGGGATTAAAGGTGTTTGCCACCACCGCACTGCTTCAGTCTGTTGCCTTTTTTTTTTTGCTTTTGTTTTAATAATAACCTCTATAATAAATGGTTCAAGATGAGTGTTTTCCTGAATTCTGTGTGCTGCTCTATTGAATTTGGTGTTGTAATTCTGACACACAGTTACTCAGTGGGTTGATCAAATAAATGCACAGGTCAAACAACCTGGGTCTTGACCTCGGCAGTGGAGGCAGTAGAGAGATGCTTCTTGGGAACTGAGACTCAACTGATAGACTCTGGAAGTACCTCCTGGCAGCATTAGAACAGAAGTCGATTAGAAGAAACCCAGCTCTTGTTCTCCGAAGCAGGATTGCTTGCCTGTTTGTGGGAAAATATCCTCAGAACTTTTGAAGTTACAGATGACTTACATCTTGATCTGTGATGGGAGGTCAAACTAGAAAAACACTTTGTGTTTGCAACTGAAGATAAAGCAATCGGGTAAGTTTAAATAGAAGCCTAGACATGGGTTCAGATAAGTTTAAATAAATAGAAGCCTAGATGTGGGTGGGAATTTTTCTGCAGAAACTATTGACATGCTCTTTAACATACTGAATTCTTTCACCATGTGGATTTTTTACTTACTATCTATTTTTTGGTATATTGGACTTAGTTATTTTCCTTTAATAATGGAATTATTACAGATAACTAAATCCCTATCTAAAACTAACAAACAAAATCCTACTAA
Organism: Peromyscus aztecus; assembly: GCA_902168405.1. Lineage (NCBI taxonomy): Eukaryota > Metazoa > Chordata > Mammalia > Rodentia > Cricetidae > Peromyscus > Peromyscus aztecus. The sequence continues at coordinate 2,310 of CABHPQ010173771.1, read as the reverse complement.
TAATAGTACAATAAATATTATGGTCTGGTATAAATTGCTGCATTCAATTCTAAGATTATAAAATAAGAAAGAATGTAGGAATAGTTTGATAATTTGCTTATGTGTTCTATATATGAATTAGGAATAATTAGTATATTTATTCTGGATTTCATGATTAAAATATTTTCAGAAAAATGACATTGTCTTATCAGTGACTGATATTCTAGTTTTGAAAATGGTTCTATTGAGTGAAACTTTGTGCAGACACCAATTAGATGCTTAAGCATTCTGAAAGAACTTTTCCACATTTCCCATCTTACTAATAAAAAATCATGTCATTTACCTCCTACAGCTGATCCTATCAGCACTGCCACACTACCTCATTCCCTTAAGTCTGAGAGTGTGAAATCTGACTATCTCTTCACAGGAAAATTGAACCACTGAATGATGCATTAGTGAAAAAGGAGGCAAGCTATCAAAATTTCCAAGGGAGCTGTTTTAATTTCTTCTACACTAGACAAAAGGAATCCGTGGAATAAATGTTAAGGCAAAGACATTATAAAAATGGTAGAATCAACAATCTTTAGTATGAAGGAAACAAATACAAAATATAGAGAACATATTACATAGAGAGAGAGAGAGAGAGAGAGAGAGAGAGAGAGAGAGAGAGAGAGAAGAGAGAGAGTAAAGAATAGATAAATCTTTCTGTTCTAATGTTTCCATTCTGACAAGATCACAAGAGGTCACACAGACTTTTGTGTGGCTGCAAATACCCAGTTGAGTTTGTACATGGAGCATCAGAGTACTTTGATGTAGGTATTCTACCCTATTCAATTTGTATTTCCTTTCCTGATTCATTTTTTTTCTCTGCTCTGCTAAGTGATTTTAACTATAAGGGAACTGTAGGAAATGATTTGGGGACTAGCAAGGAATGACTTTGCATTCCATTCCTTTGTCAGTCTTTGGCACATGTCAAGGGGGAAAAAACTAAGACCCAATTTAGTAGTGAAAAACTCCACTACCACTATTAAAGTCTTACAATTATCTTCCTTTTCCATTCTCTTTTATTATCACATCCTTTGGTATTTGAAGAAAGAGTTCCCAGTAATAAATTTATTTGAATAAGCTAGAAGAGAAGAAAAATGTAACTTTTAGATAATCTTATGCATTGTGTTTGACTGATTCTTCTAAGAACTAAGAAACACTGCTACCCTTATGTTCTATGTACCAATATAATGATAAAATGAAACACCAATACTCAAGTATAAGAGATACCATATTTTCAGTATATTGAATGAAACATTTTTTAAAATAATTTAACTTTGACTGTCAGAATCTGATAAGGGATAGGCGTGAAATAAGTCCTGTGCTGTCTTTCTATGACTCTCGAAAATCATCCAGACTATGTGGGCATCCACATTTATTGTCATTATCAACCTCCCTTCACCACCATAGCTCATCTCTTAGTCTTGTCCTTTGAAGGTACTACTGTATCTCATTGCCATGGAGACAGAAAGGGAGTGACTGTCAATGATATTACTTCTTTAAAGGATAAAATAGACACCCTGTCTTGGTCTGTTGTCTAAATTAATCTTAGCAAGCCAAATAGATACACTTAAAAGATGAGTGAGCTTTTATATGACTTCATAATATGTTCTTCTCTACTCTGTCTTTATATATTTCATTCTAAATTCTTTTCTCTTTTTTGTTGTTGTTTTTTTGCTTTATGTTAGATATCATTATGAAGATGATAAGGCAATTAAAATATTTCTATTCCTTGGTTATGTTGTCACAGCATAGTGCAGCTTAATACTCCCATTGGGTTACTGTGTTGGTGAGGTGTACTGAAACCTTGCTTAGCATGAATGGTGGAAATTATCCAGTTTTCCTGTTTACCTTTCTCCATCCTACCACCCCCTCCATTCAGAGACCCTTCTGCGTCAGGATTGCACTGCATGTGCTCCGTACTTTCTTCATCCTCTGTAGAAAACAATTTGCAGTGTATGACTTGCTTTACCAAACTGTAAACTGCTTAACACTAGAGTTCCAATCAACTCTTGTTTGTTAAGTTATGTGTCAATGAGCACTCACTACTAGTAACTAAGTGCTCACTCAATAACACTTGGTTGTCACGTTTGGACAAACTGAATGAGAATCATATTTTTTTAATTGTAATTTATTAGTGGTGTGATTTTGTGTCACACCCAAACAGAATTATAATAACCTGTCCATACTGACTGAAGGGAATAGCACTTAAAAAATGGATGCAATGTGGAAACATTAAAGGTGAAATGCCTCCTATGTGCCATTTGGCATAGACAGTAGAAGCTA